>CM076584.1:1507785482-1508084724 GCA_034641835.2 Pinus albicaulis | reverse complement strand
AGATCCCCTACTGTTGGCCGGACATATTTTCCCGTCAACATGATATAAGAACAATTACATTTTATCAATTACTTCAATTGGGACATAGGAAAAACTGAAAAAGTGGTCTACTAGGTTGCAGGGTCACAGGTTGTAAGAAATGGCCAAGGTGTGACCTTGCAACCTTGCGACTAGGTCGCAAGGTCGCAAGGTCACGGATTATGAAAAAGGAAGAAAATTCGACCTTGCAACCTTGCGACTGGGTCGCTGGGTCGCGGGGTCGCAAGTTTTGGGAAAAATAAAAAATGTGACTTTGCGAACTTGCGACTGGGTCGCTGGGTCGCGGGGTCGCAAGTTTTGAAAACTGGAGAGAATGCGACCTTGCGACCTGGCGACTAGGTCGCGGGGTCACAAGTCGCGTTAGGGCTTGCCGGGGGGTTTTGGGCATGCATGGCGTGGAGTTTTTTTCCCTTTAATTGGAAAAATACAAGGCTAAATGGGTCCAAACAGAGTCAAGGGATAGATTTTGGAGTAGGGAAAAGGCCATGAGAAGCTGGACAAGAAATTGTGATGATTTAGGGGCAAGTGTGGTGAAGATTGGAGTTAGAAGGAAACCCTAAGTAAGAAATGCAAACAATAGCTAAGGAAAAAGACAATTTAAAGGCTGAAGGATGCAGGGATTTGGAAAGAATAACCAAAAAGGAAACAACAGGAGGGAAAATGGCAACTTACCTGGGAAAATCACGCGCCAGTCGACCTGTCAGAGCCGTTTCTTTCTATTCTCTGCATATGAAAAATGCAACCTAGCGACCTCCTTTATATAAAAAGGTTGCACGTGTGAGAATTTAATGAGGACGCAAGGTCGCAATTCGTGTGATCCGAGAGATATGCGATCTTGTGACCTCTGGGTCACGGGGTCGCGGTTTTCCAAAAAAGTGGAGTTTGCGACCTAGCAACTTAGCCTTCTGGACTCCTTACTTAGTTTTTCTTTAAGTTCAAGGGGCTCCGAAAATTTTTTTGAAGTGGGGTTTTTTGGAGGGTGTTGTAGAGGCTACAACAAATGGCGATTCACTAGACGAACTAAGAGTCTCTGCCGATGGTTAGCCTTGGAGGGGGAGGGAGGGGCCTTCGCTTGCTGTTCCTTTTACCTTAAGGTCAACATTGCCTAGCTTTTTGGCACCTTGCGAGGTTCCTCAACCCGCTGGCTTGTTCAGGCGCCAGTTAACCAAATTTCATTTCTCCAGGTCTCCAAACCGAAAGGGTTGGAGAAATCCAGGCAGCTACAGGGTCCGGTACGATTATTATGTCCTCATCGTGTTGCTCCACTGCCAGCAAACCTCTCAGTCTCGGCGGAGTCACTGCCTAGGAATCATGAACATTGCTCCGCTGCTAGCGAGCCTGGTCAGTACCCCGGCAGAGTCCTTACACCACCTCTCTGCATAAGAAGCCTTTCTCAATCCTTTACCCTTTATTAGTGTGCTATTGCACTTATTTTGAATGTGCCTGAGGCACTTATTTAGATGTGCTTGTGGCACTTTATTTGAGATGGGAAAATTTTTCCTGGGTAGATGAGGGATCCCAAATTATTTTGCCTGCAGAGAGGTTTTTCCTGGTCTAGTATGAGGACTTTGGTTTTTCCCAAATGCCCTGATGTAGCATGGAGTACCTCTTTTCCCTTCCGATCTAGTTACCACTGCATCGCACTTTCTTTTGCAGACACCCCCTCAAACTTGCTAGGTGGACTCCCTGCTTGATGGCTTGAGCTAGATAATATGTTGCCTTTAGGTGCCAGTAACAAGCCAGATTTTACCACCTTTGTGTCTATTGGAAAGGCCTTCCATCAGCATAGAGCCTATTGCAGTGTGCCAATTGTGTGGCTCTGACAAGTCCTTCCATTTTTATTTTTATTTTTTTAATTTTTTTTTTGGACATAAGGGATGAAAATGGAAACTATGGTACAAGGATAAGATAGCCCTCTAAGGGCTGTTAAGTGAAGTAATGTTTGAGGTCATTCCAGTTTACCGGGAGGACGTCGAATTTTCCCTCAAGAGTTTGCAGTCTAAACGTGTGGGAACTTAATTTCTCCTTAACTTGGAAAGGACCTGTCCACAGTGCTTGGAACTTGGAATGTTTTCCTTTTTCTTCGTGAGATTTATCCCATTTCAGGACCAGGTCTCCTACCTCAAAGTTTTCCCGGGTTTTTTTTCTTTCTTCCTCCAACTTCAGTAGGGTGTCAATCCGAGTCTGCAAGGTAGGGCATGGGGTACCATGACATTCTTGGGATAGCTGAAGGGTAGGGAGAGATAAATGGGGAGGAAGAACAACTTCTTTTCCATACACAAGAAAATATGGAGAGGTGCCTAGGGAGGACTTGGGCATGACACGGTCGGCCCAAAGTGCATTGTGAAGGGCGTTGTGCTAGTTGAACTGGTGGGATAGCAGGGTCTTCTTAGTGATGCAGATTAGATTGTTATTGGTTGACTCAGCTAAACTATTTCCTTGGGGATATTAATTTGCAGAATGTTTAAGAACAATACTGTTTTCTAGAGAAAAATCATATAATTTAAAAGATGAAAAGTAAGTTTCATTATCAAAAACCAATTAAGTCGGAATGCCAAACCTGGTGATGATGGAATGAGTGACGAATTCTATTACCTCCTCATCATTGATTTGGCATAGAGGTGCTGCATCGACCCACCTGGTGAAATAATCAGTAGCTATAAGAATATACCGGTCTTGCTTGGAAGAGTGAGGTATGATTTCGCCAATGACGTCCAAACCCCACTGTTGAAAAGGTTCTTCCACTGCAACTGATAGTAAGGGGGCGGCTGGCCGCGCTTCTCAATTTGCGAATTTCTGGCACTGGATGCACTTCCGGACATATGCATGCGCATCTCTGAAAAGGGTTGGCCAATAGTATCCTGCGCGCATTATCTTATGGGCGGTGGTGTCTTCGGAAAAATGACCTCCAGCTGGTCCGTCGTAAAGCTCAGTCAAGATTTTTTGTGCTTCATCATGTTCCAAGCAGCGTAACATGACCCCATCGTAATGTTTCTCGAAAATTTTCCCCTAGATCAGCTGGCAAGATGCAACTTTGAGTCTTATTGCACATTTCTGCCAGGCAATTAGAGCGGGGTCTAGGGTACCCTGGGCTAAGTATCCTGAAATGTCAGAGTACCAAGAAGGGCTACTCTGCTGAGGCACGTGGTCACTCTGGTACATATTGATTTCTTGTTCCCAACACTCTTCTTCAACTCCATGGGAACTTGCAGTCTCCGTAGCCATCTGGCATAACCCTTGTCCTTTAATGGTGTGTGCTTGTTTAAACTCTAAATCATACTCTTGCAGGCACACCACCCAGTTGCTTTGCCTCTCGCCTAGCTCCTGCTGCACAAATAGTGAGCGGACAGCTAGGTGTGGAATGAAAACCGTGACGTGGTTTTTCAAGATGTAGGGCCTGAAATGCTTGACTTCCTTGTAGACCACATAGGCTTGCTTTTCGATTTTAGGGTAGTTCAATTTAGCTCCTTGTAAACTAGTACTCATGAAGGAAATGGGTTGCTCATCATTGTTGTCATCCTTTTTCGTGAGGACAGCTGCAAGTGATGAATTTGAAGCGAAAGTATATAGGATAAAGCCTCTACTAAAATTTTACTTTGAAGGGATGGCACTTCAGCTATGGCCTGATTGATTTTGTCGAAAGCCTCCTTCTCTGGCAGGTTCCATTTGAACACCGCATTCTTTTTTATCATCCCCTGCAAAGGCCTAACTATCTGCGCAAAATATGATATGAACTTGCAGAGAAAATTGATCTTCCCCACGAAATATTGCATTGCTTTCTTACTACTCGTGGGGGGGAATCTAGGCAATATCTTTCACCCGCTCTGGATCTACTACAATGCCTTGCTTAGTTATAATGTGGCCCAACAAGTTCCCTTCCGCCACCGCAAAAACACTCTTCTTCGGGTTAAGTGAAATCTCGTACTTCCTGCACCTCTCGAAGATTTGTTTGAGGTGGCTTAAATGATTGCCGTGGTGTTTTGAAAACACGGTGACGTCATCCAAATAGACTACCATGCTCTACCCTATCAAACCACGGAAAGCTATATCCATGGCCCGTTGGAAATTTTCCCCCGCGTTTATCAACCCAAAAGGCATGCGCCTGAAAGCGAACGTCCCCCATTTGGTTCAGAAGGTAGTTTTCAGCCTATCTGGTTCAGCTACCAGCACCTGGTTGTAACCAGAGAACTCATCCAATAAGGAGAACATCTCAGATCCAGACACAACTTGCAATATCTGTTCCATAGGTTGCACTGGGTAATTGTCTTTATTTGAGGCCCGATTCAAATTCCGGAAAACTACACATAATCGGATCTCACCAGAATTCTTCCGTACCGAGACAAAATTTGACACCCATGTGGAGTGATGAACCTTGAAGATGATGCATGCATTGAACAGCTTCTTAAGTTCTTTCAGAATCATCGGTTCCAAAGTAGGATGCACTTTTCTGAGCTTCTGCTGGAACGATTTCACGCTTTCCTTCATTGGTATCACGTGCTGAATAATCCAAGTATCGTACGTACAAAAATCATCATACGTCCAAGCAAATACGTCTTGATACTTCCGAAATAGTTGGTTGAATGCCTGTGTCTCTTCATTAGTACAATCTTTCCCGAGGTTAATGAACTTCGGGTTCTCCTCTAATCCCAAATTCACTTGCCGATGTGCCAAAATGGAACTTTGTACCTTGGTATTTGGGGGCCCGTGGAATCGGCTTTGTAGGTTGAAGAGCTTTCAAGTGACACTATCCCCTTGGGCATGGGGTTTTCCTTTCGTTTGTCATTCTCTTCCTGCAAGGCTTGGTCGTAATCCGCCTCATCAATTGCCGCGTCTTTGAATAATTTAGTATTGAGCATAAACTCCAATATCTGTTGATCATCATCAAAAACGTGTAAATTAGTAGCATTATCTGGCACGGAGGGTCTATATATAACTTCAATAGAAAATTCGTCCCTCAAAGGGGTAAATCTAGAAGCAGCATTAGCCAGAGTATCAGCTGATGCATTGTGCATTCTAAGAACGGATTTAATTCCAAAAGCATCGAAGGAAGAAATAAGACGTCAAACCTCTTGCTAATAAGCTTTTAAATGTGGAGACAAACAATGAATGGTATTGCGTACCTGCCGAGTAATGATCTCGAAATATCCAATAACTTGTAAGCACCTTACCTTTAAATCCAATGCCTTCTTGAGTTCGAGGATTAGAGCTTCATATTCAATAGTATTGTTTGTGCACTGGAACTCAAGCCGACACAAGATCAAGAATTTTTTCTTGTGACGGTCTAGCAAGATGCAGCCCGCGCCAGCTCCATCATGGGTTTTGGAACCTTCATAATACAGGGTCCACATGTCACTTTCTGGCTCTTTCATGGTCGTAGGTTGGGGCAGGACTTCAGCTTGGTGAGAGATAGGAGTGGCTTGGTCTTTTGTGACAATTGTAATTTCATACTCGACCTCGGGGTCTACTGGAGACTCAGGAGGATGATAACATCCAAAAATGGCTTCGAAGAAACACATGCCAAGCTCCTCTTGGGAAAAACTGATGGGTTCGTTAGTAGCATCCAGATCAGTCACAGTGTATTTCATATAAGGCTCGCTTTCGACCCTAATTTGGTTATTCTAGCCCTTGTAAAGAAGCCATAGGTGGGACCAGTCGGTGGAAAAGTATCCTTGCAGCTTGCTGGACCAATCCCTACTAAGTAATAGGCCGTAGGCTTCCGGAATATCAATGACTACAATGTCAATACATTGGTGGACTCTAGAATCAGACGAAAGGTGGATGATGACGTTATTCAGCTCTCCTACAGCTGGCACCTGAGATCTGTCAAGTTGAATGATCCTCGCGTTAGTTTTTTCTTGGCGGATGTTCAGCTTCTTACAAACAGATAAGGGCATGACGTTTGTGGACGCTCTAGAGTCAACTAGACAGTTATGGACATTGAAGTTAAAAATCTCAAACAATAATAGGAAGGGAGGAGTAGACCCCCTAGAATTTGCATTGATGGTGTTTACGATAGACTAAACACCTGGACTAGGCTGCGCGGACGTGTTTCTCACAGGCTTAGTAGTTAAGGTATTGGCGAAGGCTTTAAGAATGAGTTCTCATTGATTCGTGATGCGGGCAAGCTCGTAGAGGGAGATGTTAGCTCTGGTTTTCTTCGTGTCCTCTACAATGTTATAAGTGGGATCAGATTGAGGAGAGGGCTCGGTAGTGGTTGTGGGGGACCCCACCAGGAGCTTGCTCTTCTGATTTTCTCAGGTGTTGTCATTGGTGGGCTTCTTCGGGGCAGCTTGTTGTTCATTCCCCGGGGGGAGAATTTTCCTTAAGAAAGCCCTTTTCTTCTCCTCAAAGGATGGCTCGGGGTCCGTTCCTTTTCTCCTAAGGCTGTAGTTTCTTACGGGTGGGGCCTTAGGATTGTCTGCCATGTTGATATCAGTGACGGTAAGATTTTTGTTCCTGCGGCTAACGTCAAATGCAAGAACCGAGGACCCTGGTTCTTCATCTGGGGGAAAATCTTCATCGTGGTGTGAAACATCATCCTCCCCCGAATCCCCTGGATTTTGATCATCTAGAAGCTGGTTTACTACTGCAGTCATGCCACCAATCCATTGTGGGCACGTTTTCTCAGAGTGGGCAGCCTAGTGGAAAGAACAGAAGTTATTTTTTCCTATCTCTTCCACGTTGAGAACAGTGTTCGGGTTAGACGGAGGTCGGCTAGTGTTGGGGTTGCTCTTTCTGAAAAAGGGCTTAGGTACCTTGGCACTAGTTGTGGATTCTATACCCTTCATCTTCAGGTCAGAGACTTCATTTTTCAATAGCTTGAGGGTCTTTGCTATACTGTCAAAGTCAAAAGTGTCTTTATCCTTATCTGTGGTTTTGTTCGTGGAGGAATGACCTTTTTTCGCGATTGGTTTGTGGTCATCTTTCCCCTCGTGATCGATAGCTCCTATAGAAAGCATGTCTCTTTCTACAATGAGGGTGGCTGCGTAGTTGGCTGCAAGGGTGGGCCGAGCTTTGCATTTCACGAAGACAACGATATCCCTGGGGAGAGCTTTTGTATAGTAGTCAATGGTAATAGAGTCGTACAACACCAGGTCTGGGGGAAAATTTTGCAGTATGGTGGCAAAGCGCTAATTGAAGTCCCTAACTTTCTCTTTCTTATGGCACTTAATGGTACTTAACTCAGTGAGGAGCATCGAAGGGGTTTTGTCCTTTGAAAATTTCTGCAAGAATGCACGACGGAACTAGTCCCATGATGTGATGGAGGCACTTGGGAGGGAGCGGTACTAGGTGGCCGCTTTGTTTTCAAGAGTGTGTGGAAACAGGCGGTAGGAGACGTCATCTGTTTGAACCCTCATGATTTGCAAGGAAAGATAGAAACTGCTTATATGATCCTCGCCCAACATGCCCTTCTCAGGATCAAACTTGGGGAGATGCTTCTCAGGGTGCCTAGGCAAGTTGTGGAGGGGGCCCAAAAGATCTAACGGGGACTGGGCCATCTAGGCAAGTGGTTGCACTCTCCTAGCCTACTGGTGGTGCTTGAACTCATGCTCGGATTCACTCCCCGTACCTAACACCAATGCTTCTCCCTCATGGCGAGAGTGTTCATCTGGATATCTCTCACGGTTGGAAATGTCTCTAAGATATCCCCAATTATTGACAGGCGGCCTATTTTTGTTTGGGCGGAAGTGGTTGGAAAGGTGTCCCTGGCCTTGGCCTCTATCTCCTCTACCTCCAGTCCCACGGCCTCTATTCTCCTCACCTTCATTCCTGCGGGCTCTATTACCCTCGCCTTTGCTTCTGCGAGCTCTATTCCCCTCCCCTTCAGTCCTACGGGTTCTATCTCCATCACCTCCCCCAGGTGGGGGGTGTGCCTGGTTGTTGTTTGGTTGGGCTTGGTTGGGCTGAGGGTCGGGCAAAGGTTCAGTGGTACCAAATTCCTCCTCTTCACCCCCTTAGAGTTCGGGGATCATTTCATCACCCTGAACAATGGTGGCGAGGTCTTCAACCATGAGATTCACCAACTGTGGTATGGTACTTACCAGGGCACCGTTGCGAGTGATATTTTTAGTAGGGGTCCTGGTATGGGTCAAGAAACTCATGATTGGGGCATATCACAAATCCCTGATGAGATTGTGGGCATCTGGGCAGAAGGCTCTCAACTGCTCTCTGGTGATTTCATAATATGGAGTCTCCTCCCTTGGAATATCTTCCAAGGGAGGAGGGATAGCATCATTTTTTATGACCTCCCCATGGGGATTTTGTGATGTAATTTTGGTTGTATGTTGGGAGGCTGCCATTCAGGCCCTCATTCTAGCGCCAATTCTATTGATGGGAAAAATTGTCCAGCCAACAGTAGGGGATCTCCCCAGTAGAAAGTCCCAATCAGACCTCAAACCATTTGGAATAGGGATCCTGTCCGGGGTGTTGGTCTGGCTACCGCTTAAGCCACCTTCCCTTTGGTCTCAAAAGAACTCGATTGACCCTGCGGACACACACTTATTCACATGATACAAGATACATGGTTGATGCATTAAACATGTATATAACACTATGCGTAGCAAGACAAATAATAAAGCATACATGCCGAAGGAGGTGTTGTCAACAACACATCTTTGGGGTTATGCTTGTAGGCTATTCTAACCACAAAAGAAACATTTCTTTATGGCGAGATTCCCCCTTACTTCCTGAAAGATAAAACGAAATGCTAATAAACAAAGTCATTAACATCCATTAAGCAAGCAATCAATTTGAACATCATTAACACAAATACAAGAAACCATATTGCATGAAAGATGCCATTAAAGAGTGCAGTTTCATTAATCAAAAGATGTTTTGAAATTGTATACAAATACTCATAGTGTTCGCGCAGCAAAACACATCAGATCCAAAAGGAGTTTCAACAGGTACTTGTATTCATATGTAAAAAGAGTGTTATCTGTCAATACAATGCTGTATAGATCTTGAGTCCAAAAAAGAAGTCCTTTACATTTTTCCTGGAGGGGGTTTTATAGATAAAAACTTTCCCTTTGGGCTTCCTGACTCTTCGCCTACCCACCAGTTGAGTTTCCCTGCGACCTAGGAGAAAACTGTGACCTGCGACCTACCGGGCAATGCGACCTGCGACCTACTGAGTAGTGCGACTTGAGACCTACTGAGCAGTGCGACCTGCGACCTACTGCCATTGAGTTATGAATATGAGTGTGAAATTGAGAGGTCAGGGGCATCAATCTGCTTTCCTTTGAGGAAGTCTTTCCAGGTCTTATACTCTGCTGCGATGGGAGAAAATAGAAGGACCTCCTCTTTCAACCGATGCATGCACTCCAGAGCATTTGGGACTAGAGCTTCCTTCTTTTGTGAGATCTGGTTTGAAAGAGAGGCAATGACGCAGGGCCAACCCTGCAAACCCCAGAATCTTCACTACTATGCATATCAAATGTAATTCCACAATTGCCAAATCAAAACCTCAATACCTGGAAATTTCACAACTGTACCATTTGCATGCGGAAACTTTTCAACTTATGGTTTAAAAACATTGTATAATAAAATAATTTCATTGTGATCGATAAACCATTACACAAGCGGAAGCTTCTGCAAACATGTGGCTCAAAATCATTCAACATATATACTCCTTCAAAAGTCTTAAGAAAAGACTTTAATTAAAAACCCATTTATTTTTAACTTCTCCACCAAATCTCAACTCAGAAATTCAAATATGATATGCGCCCTTGCCTTTTCATTATCACCCATATTCAATGTATGTAATTGAGCCATTACCAATTAATGTGAACAATAGAACTAGCGATCAAGTTCCCCTTTCACATCCATTTATTTCCCAACATTCACATATAGTTTTTAATGTCGGATTCCCAAATAAAAATTCCATAAACAAATGCGCTCCTGTATTAAAAACTGAATCTGGAAATATCACCATATATCGATTTCAAGTATTACAATTTCATACAAACACCATCATACCTCCGTCCTGCTCTCTAGATCGCGTCTTCATACCTTACTCCTTCAATTTCTGAACCACGCCTTCATTTTCTGGATCGCGTCTTCTGGCTCATTATTTCTGCACCAAATACTAAAAATGCACCTTTTCCCAATCTGCTTATCAAGCTCATAAAATCAAATGCCCATTCTTATTAGACTTTCCAACCATGTGAATGTCTTAATTCAACATTTTATCCTCCAAACTCAACACAAATTGAACCGATTCAAAACTCTGGAAAACGTAGATCAGTAAATTTGCGTTGATAGCAATGCAATTCAAAAACATTTAAAACTTCACTTACCCAGAAATTCTTCTATGCATTCAATCACTAATCCACATAACTCCAAAACCATTCATATGGTTCATTAATCTCCCAGATCGATTCCACAACTTGAATCGATTTCAATTCATTGAATTATTTAATTCAAGCCAGAGCGTATCCTCTAGAACCTTTCGTGCAGATATTAATTCCTCCACGTATTGCTATAACACAAATCGAATTTTGAGATTACTGTTTCATTGATTCAAAATAGACAGAGTTCAAAATTTCTTCAGCGCTAATCGATCTCTTTACAAACAGAATTTATCCAGCAAACTTATACGATTTCAAACCTGCCAATCGAAGTTCATTCGATTGCATACGCCCAATTTCAACGCTGTAACTTGTAGCAGGTTTAATTTACTCGATTTCCATCGATCGTTCTAATTGGAACGCTTTCCCTTCATCAATTTACTGATCAGTCTCCTACTGATGTTTGTTCTTGCATCTTTAATTAATTTGCAGATCGAATTTTACTAACGTGCCCTTGCTTCTGATCGATACTCTGTCCCATTCAAAATAGGCAGAATCTGGAGCGAATTCTGCGTCCAACACCCTTTGATTGTCCAACTTGTTTATGCATTACATATACCAATCAACATTTAACCATATCGATCAAGCATTTCAAACAGTTAAAAACGCTCCATCTCACATTTGAAATACAACTCTCCAATATTACAATACAGATGTTCCAGAATTCAAATGCAGATTAACAGATAAACGACGGAATCAAACGTTTAATGTAATTATTCATTTCTTCTTGAATAAACCATTCACTTCAGGATTCAACTGAATCTCAAATCAACATAACAAATAAAAACCAATGAACTTAACTCGTAATTTGGAACAATCACAAGTTAGCACCAATTCTATGCCTTTCTCATTCAATCAACGATATATATATAAATCTGAAACATTGTTTTCATATAAACAAAAGGAGATCACTTACAACCTTTTTCTTTGGCCGGATATTCAACATTTAGGCCCTTACAATTTTCCAGAGGCTTTCAGCCTTGGCTGTTCAAAACCTGCTCTCAACCACTCTCACTATTCAAGTCTCATTTGCCTTTGAGGCCTTCTAATTTATACAAATTAAAAATGCACTAAATTGAGTTCAATCCCTTTAAAATCTCAACAAATCCCTAAATCTCTCAACATCCCTAAAAGATAGATTTTATCCCTAAAACTTAGAAACTAATTCCAACTTAGGCTCCCTCATTAATTCTAAATTATCTTGAAACTAATTTCTCTCATGTTTCCAGTTGTTTGGAAACATTTACAAACTCTCACAAATAATTAATTAAAATAATATTAATATTTACATGAAATTTAATATTTTTTCAAAACATGAAACCCCCTAGCTTAATTAAAATACAAGGTGTTTTTTGGAGCGAATGCTCCTGCATCAGGCGAGCTTGGTGTAAATCCATACTGGCGTGACAAGAAACTGGCCCAGGTTTTCTCGTGACACTGCAAGATCAGGATTGACAGCAGCTTGCCTAATGGGCTGTAGAAATGACTGGATCTCTTGATCTAACTGATCCCAGGTTTTTTCCTCATCCACTGCCCCCAACGAAGGAATATGGTGAAGGGTGTGCATCGATTCGATGCTGCTGATTAGGTGTTTGTAGGCAGACATTACTTTGTCCAAATCCTTGGATAGCTTATCCTTGGACTGTATTTTCATTCGGATTTGGACTTTGGCATCCTGCGTATGAATCCAATCCTTCCTTGGCAAATGCTCAGGGGCCTGGGGATACCGTGTTGTCCAATCCATCATTCGGTCCAAGGCAGTCGAGGCCTCTTTCAGCTGCTCATGCTTTTTCTTAGTCTCTGCCTGCGCTCTTACCAATGGGGTGACTGTTTGTTTTATGGTGAACATTTCCCCATACACCTGCCTCATGGTCTCCTCTAATGTGTCTAACTCCTTTAGAATGGCAAGCGGAACTTCATTGATAGTGGGATTTTTTCTTTTCAGTTGTTGAACTTCCTCTCTCAATGCCGCCCTTTCCTGTTATGCCCCTTTTCCCCGCTTCTCTGCTTCTTGTAGTCTATTTTGTCGAGAAATGATCTCTCTACTCATTCTAGTCAAATTTTCTTCCGTGGCCGCAGCGAAAGCCATGCCATCCGATGCTGTCATCAGGGGATTAGTCCTGGTGTCAAGGACTATGTCTTTTCTGGTTGCGACTGTGGATGCAACGGATGGATTTTTCACTAGGCACCTTCTCTTTTCTTGCCGAATTTTGAAAGAGAATGAATCAAATGTGAGCCTAGTGAGGTCGAAGATTTCCTCCTCTTGCCTCCGGGGGGAACTAACATCAGGGAGCGAGGTTCATGTACCGCTTAGGGGTACTTCAAGGGGAGACACCTCGATATCATCCAGCATTTCATCATCTTCTTGTTTACTTTTCTTTTCCTCTTATTCGTTCTGTTGGCATTCAGCTTCAACTTTCTCATGTTCTTTCCTTTGCTTGAGCTTTGCTTCTACTGCTGCTTGTAATTTGGCCTTTCTTTTCCGCTCAGCTGATGCGGCCTGCTCAGCTTCCACTTTGTCTAGCTCTTTCTTGAGTTCTTGTTCAGCTGCCGCCTCAGCTTCTTTTTTCTCTTTCTCCTTCTTGGCCTCCTCAGCTCTTCTTACACTTCTCCTTGTCCTCTTTCATTTTTTTTTCTCTCTCTTGTTGGGCTTTGGCCTCCATTTCTTTCTGTTGGATAGAGGTACTTTGCCCTCTAGTGGTTCGAGGATTCTTAGCTAGATAGGAAGAAGCACCTCCTAATTCACGACCCCTTGCTTCCAAAGTTTGGTCATCCAGGTATTCTTGGCTAGGGTCCACCCCTGGGGCATATTTCCTATCTGCATTGTACCAGTTCCTCCTTTCACCCTTTCCCGAGCATTCAATATGCTGATAATTCCATTTGAATTTAGCATTATTGCAATGTTCCGAAACTATCCTCTCGGGGTCGTATGTTCGGTACTCTAAAGCCCTAAAGTGATATCTTTTCATCTCTTCTGCCTCTGCCTCTACCTCTCTGAATTCTTTAACTGTCTATGCGCTGATAGTGAGGGGTAGTGTGGGCCATGGCTTCTTCTTGCCTCTAGACAGGACCCTGGAGAAAGCTGACGACATTTGGAAACATACCTCCTGCATGAGTACTTTGTCTGTAACAAAACGAGCCAGAGCATGTGGTGCCCTGAACGAGCCAAAGACTAGGATGATTTTATATTTGGTGAAAGGGAACCAATGCACCACATTTCTAAGCATCTCCATCACTTGCCAAGACATGTAGGGAGCGTCTTGGCCGAATAGTTTTCTGTAGAGAGCAGGGATGAACACTTGGGAGATCGGCTCTATGTCTATTTTATACCGGGATTCTCAAAACACCTTGGTTTGCAGATGAATGGCACAGATCTGTTTGGGATCCTAGTTATGTGCCCATCCTTCAAAGTGCAACCTCACAAGGACGACATCCAATGGATAAGAGGCCATATAAAATTCGGAAGGCATTCCTTCATCTAGCGCCAATGCCGAGGATAAATTTGCGTGAATGGAGGTTATCAATATGTTTGCCCAGTTGAAACGGGTGCCATACACTGTGAAGTATTCCATGATAGTTTCCCATGAGCTGTTGAAGGTAGTGGCGTCTGGCTACCCGTACAATCTACAAAGTAGGGCAGCCACTAATTTGTACACTTTCCTGAGGTTCGCCACTGGGTATTCCTGGTCTTTCTTCACCTTAAAATTCTCGGGCTCCTCCCACCATTGCCTTATGGTGTCGACTACAGGAACTGCATAAGCAACGGCCCATTCTTTTGTGAAATCTTCTTCCCGCTCTGGTAAAGAATAATACACATGGGCGTCAGAGCCTTTTAGCATCGCAAAAGCTTTTCCCTCGCTATCTATGATCACGAACTTTTTGGGATCTATTTTTTGTATTGTCCAATCCATCATCTATGGGCATGGGAATATTTCTGGATGAGCACCTGCGAGATGAAGTTTGGACCTTTTCATAGTTGAGTATATCTCCCGATCGGGGAGGTCTTCTGGGAATTCTGTTTTGGTGAACTCCTCGTACACGTGGTACCATCGCATGTTGTCCCATTTTGCAAAGGTGCAAAGGGTATCTCTGTATATCGGCGGTGGGGATATTTGTATGTCCATCTCTATATCTTCCACTGCCACGTGCTATTCTTTCTTCCGGGACGCTGGTGGTCCCATATCGCTGGAATCTGAGAGGACAGGTATACACTCCAAATCTACTTCAAATTCACCTGTCATTTTCATGAAAGAATCCCAAGATAAGAAAGACACCATGATGATACAAGAACAATTACAGTTTATCAATTACTTCAACTGGGACACAGGAAAAAATAAAAAAGTGGTCTACTGGGTCGCGGGGTTGTAGGTTGTAAGAAATGGCCAAGGTGCGACCTTGTGACCTTGCGACTAGGTCGCAGGGTCACGGGGTCGCGGATTGTGAAAAAGGAAGAAAATGTGACCTTGCGACCTTACGACTGGGTCGCTGGGTCGTGGGGTCGCAAGTTTCGGGAAAAATCAGAAATGTGACTTTGCGACCTTGCGACTTGGTCACTCGGTCGTGGGGTCGCAAGTTTTGAAAACTAGAGAGAGTGCGACCTTGCGACCTGGCGACTAGGTCGCGGGGTTACAAGTCGCGTTAGGGCTTGCCGGGGGGTTTCGGGCGCACGCGGTGTGGAGTGTTTTTCCCTTTAACTTGAAAAATACAAGGCTAAATGGGTTTAGATAGAGTCAAGGGATAGCTTTTGGAGTAGGGCACAGGCCATGAGAAGCTAGACAAGAAATTGTGATGAGTTAGGGGCAAGTGTGGTGAATATTGGAGTCAGAAGGAAACCCTAAGTAAGAAGTGAAAACAATAGCTGAGGCAAAAGAAAATGTAAAGGCTGAGGGATGCAGGGATTTGGCAAGAATAACCAAAAGGGAAACAACAGGAGGGAAAATGGCAACTTACCCAGGAAAATCGCGCGCCAGTCTACCTGTCAGAGCCGTTTCTTTCTATTCGCTGCATATGAAAAATGCGACCTAGCGACCTCCTTTATATAAAAAGGTCACACTTGCGAGCATTTAATCAGGTCGCAAGGTCGCAATTCGTGTGATCCGAGAGATATGCGACCTTGCGACCTTGTGAACTTGCAACCTCTAGGTCACGGGGTCGCAAGGTCCCAGGGTCGCGGTTTTCGAAAAAAGTGAAGTTTGCGACCTAGTGACTTAGCCTTCTAGACTCCTTACTTAGTTTTTCTTTAAGTTCAAGGGGCTCTGAATTTTTTTTTTAAGTGGGTTTTTTTGCATGGTGTTGTAGAGGCTACAATAGGAACACACATAGAAAAATAATTGTATATAGCCTACTGAAAACGAATAGAGCTTGGGATAAAAAAATTCCCATGCTGAGACAATGTCAAACAAGTTAAAACGCTAACCATGTCATGAAATTATGGATATCAATACTGGTATTGGAAGGAACATAGTAATAATCCATAAAACATGGAAAATATTTATGAAAAACAAATGCAACAAAGCCATATGGTTTGTGTAACATGACCATAGTCGCTTTGGGGTTACCGTCAATCTCCCCAAACATAAATCACAGAAACTCATGAAAACGAATGTATCATTACACTACGCCTAGTATTTCCAGACGGCTTGACTTAAATAATAATTGTGCCAGAAACAAAATACAAGCCACAATCCTCAATATTGTGGAAAAACTCAGTGCCTGTGTCAAATAAGTCCTGGATCGAATACCATACCTTGGTTGATGAGGGAGGAGGCGTTGACTTGAACAAAGTTCTTGCCATAGTGTAGAGGCAGCACATACGCATCACCGGGGAAGAAAGCCAGAAGAAAACACACTCTGAGAATGGAGAGCGAAGAAATAAACTCGGTTTGAGACGGTGAGTTTTATAAAATTTGGAGTCATAAACCCTAAACGCATCCAATCGTCCAAGTGGCAACCATCGGTCGGTCCACACACGGATGGAGGAGAATTTGAATGATATCACCCAAAGTCTTTCGCATTAAAAGCCAAACGTATCATGTTAATTACCAAACGTACCAGTACAAAGAGGAGCATTTAACCAAGCTCAGTGTTTCACCATTTAAAAAAAATATAAAATACCAAATATCTGGATTCGAGAGTCCGAGAGGGAATAGAACGTTAGTGCGAGCGTACTTCCATCGAATTCCAACGAAAATAGAATTTAATACATGTCGGACAAATTATCTACCCTAAATAAATTTACATGAGACGGTTGAACGATATATCACTGTATCACTTGAATACCACGTATGCCACAATAGAAAAGAGCATTCGTTGCAATAAACATTGTTAAGAGACTGATTTCACCATGAGGAATAATATAATGGCACATGTTGAAGTATTTGGTTTGAAAGTCCCATAGCATGGGATAGAACGTGACCATAGTCATCATTTATAGTATTGGTGCCAACAAATTTTATACATCCATGAAAGTTAGAGATGTGTACACCATGGAAACTCTATAGTAATACCATAATCGACCTTTGGGTATAAATGGAACCATAAATTAATAGAGAAAAAAAATTTTAAATGGTCTCAAGAGAAAGATAGGGCCAATTTAAAAATGAGAGTTAAAAGAAAGGTGACAAGTCTAAAGCTAAAACCCTTGGAAAAATGTTACCATTAGGTATACAAATGTAAATTGTTATTGAAATAAATTAAACTGTACTGATATAGCCAACATGAAGGGTGAACTTTCTGAATGTATGCGCTATTGCTAACAATGGGAATTAATGCAGTAATAGAAAAAAAATATTTTAGTGAAGAATGAGGTTCGTTACATTTACTTATGGTAAAATTGGTCTTACATGGTGTACCTAGGTCCATCTAATGATAATAGGTTAGATGACCAAAAAATGGTGTAACAGATTGCCCCCCAGTGTACGACTGTTAGGAGCAAATCGTATGACCGAAGTACATTGTAAGAACTCAATCACTAGATATCAAGAGGGAAGTCAGAGAGAGAAATGTAAGGTAGTCTAATGTGCTAAAGGACTAGACCCTGAGGAGATGAGACTTACAGGTGAAAAAAGTCTCTAGTTTATGAGATGGTACCAGTGCTAAAGGTGGCAGGGGAGGCATACCTATGCCTGCTGAGACAAAGTACAAAAGAATAGTGTGTCCAGTAAACAAGGAACCAAACTATAAAGTACATGCTGGCATAAACATGAGCCAGAAAAATAGAATGATGAGTCCTGCATACATGTTGTTCCTGGGATAACAGCCATGACTTATATAGTAATATATGAGTACATGAGATACAAATACAACCCAAATGCCCCCTATAAATGGGGAAGGGCTCGAAAAATTTGACTGATACATGCAAATTGAAAAGGTGCTGCAAGCGGCTAAGGCCGACATCATCAAATATAAGGAGCTACATCAAAGGCTGAAATGAAGAGGTCATCCGGGCATGTGGGGGGCTACCTGTAGGCCCACCCCCTCATGAGGGTTGAGACATCTCACACACACCCAGGAATCACCAATAGCTGCTGCTGCATCACTAGACCATCAAGTATACGGATCTCGATCATGCTGAAAGGAGCAGGAGCTGAGAAACAATCAATTCAAAGGGTAACGAGAAATCCCTTTGCCTGATCCGAAGCACCAAACAAGTGTAGGAGCTGGAACCAAGGTACACCGCCCTCTAGACCTATCTTCTGGAGTGAATAAGTTGATGTCGACAGAAGGAGGTCCACCATAGGTGAGGCAATAAGGGATCCCCATCTAAGGCACGAGAGAAAATAGTAGAGCGACTAACAAACGAACACTAATGATGATGATTAAATGGGGGATACTGAGTAGTGGATGGATGACTTCCCTTGTTATATCATAAAGGGCATGAATTACTTGGAAGCGACTGACACAATATCATGAGGGATAGGGGACAATGGGACTGAAGGCTATAATGTGCAACACGAGAGAGGGACCAAGAAATGAAGGATAGAGGACTATAGCGGGATACAAAGGGACTCGAGATAGATTCCATGAATGCGATTATGACTCAAATCAGATGCTATAAACAAGGGTGACTCAATGGTGCTGCCACACAGTAAAGGTCCAGTGGGGGACCATAAAAACATGAGTACAATAGGGTATCTCATGATGAAAATCAACACGAACAAAGACAAGTAAGGAGGCAAAGTGGTGCCCCAAGTACAAGTGTTGTAAGTGAGGAAATTCGATTTCAAGGAGAGGTGAATACACTCTTCATGGACAAAATGTGTCCTGGTGAAGTGTCAAAACATGAAAAACTAACAGATAGCCATTTGAGTGCTCGGTGAGAGCTTTCCAACGGTACAAACAGTGTGTCAAATGGGGCTACGGTTTGGTCTTAGAGGGTGAAAGAAAAATCAGGGGTTTCTCTTTTAATAAGGCATTTTCCCTCCAAATACATTCATTTGCTTGTGTAGCTGTGGTGAATGTGGAGAGGAGAGAAGGCCCTAATTCTTACAGCGATCGTAGCGGACAAACCAACCATTGGACTCGAGATCCTTCAGTTGCAGGTAAGAGGCCTAATCCTACTCTTTGTTTTTGATGGATTAAAAGTTCAGATTAGGGTCCTAAATCTCAAGAACAGCCCCTACCTCATATTTACGACTGGTTCACACTTTTTGGGGCAGAAACTGTGACCTGGGAAGCAGGTTTGGCCCTGAAAAGTTTGACCTGTCCCAGGATTTGGCCAAAAAGTGTGACCTGTCAGAGGGAGGTGATTTTCGTGCTGTTGTGGGCTAAGATTTAGGTTTTTTGGAATTGAATGCATTTTTTCCTATCTGTAGACTAACAAAGATGATGTTTTTCTGTAGATATGGAAGATATATAGATCAAGTGGAGAGAGAGAGACCTGGGTACATTATGGTTAGAAATCCAAGCGGATCAGGGTGTCCGTCGTGCATTGGCCAGGTTTGGGGTTCTAAAATTTGTGGAGAACCCTCTGATGAGAGCTAGGGAGCCCTTGTTGGCCCGGATTATTAGTTATTGGGATCTAGATCATGAGGTTTTTATAGTGTAGTGGCACAAGATTGAGCTGACAGTCCAAGATTTGTATTTCTTGACTAGTCTCCCACCATTAGGCATGGTGGGAAATACATAGCCACTATTACCTCGGGGGTGTAATAGCATGGAGTTCGTAGAGTGACATTGTCGACCAGGTGTCCGAGTCAAAGGGATTCAGATATCAATTGGGGATCTAGAGAGGTTGGAGACCCATGCATGTTGGGTGTGGAGCTTGATTTTCTTCATGATTCAGAGATCCTTGTTTTTTAGCTGGATGTATACCCAAGGATAATTGTACACCCTTGCACACGGGGGGTGCGGGGGGGACTTGTCCCCCCCGTGGGGTCTGGGGGGGCCGACCCCCCCGGCTGGGGGGTCCAGGGGCCAGTGGTCCCCTGGTGGGGGTTTCGGGGGAAACACCCCCGAAGCCAAAAATAGATGTAAAATTGCCTTGTAAAAATATAGTAATTTCTAGTCAATCTGGGCCATTCATTAGGCGGATGATCTCATGGTAGAAGTTATGTTTAGTTTAGGGTTTTTTTCCCTAGAAGGAAACCCCTTAATTTTATGAGGGTATTGTATTGCAGTTGCGTATTACATGTGTATTCTCTGAGTGGGAAATAGATAGGGAGACTGTGAGAGAGAACAGAGGATATTACAGCAGATCTGCTGTAGGTTTTGTATCTTCATTTTGCTGGATAATGGAAAGGAAGGACTGGCTGTTTGGGGTGGACGTAGCCCAAACTGGATGAACCACGTATATCTGTGTCTCTCTGGTTTTATGTGTTTTGTGTGCTTGTATTTTCCGCATATTTTATGTGTTGCATTGCTCTGTAATATTTAATTTTCTAAGAACTGGGTAAAACTTCTTAACAAATGGTATCGGAGCTAAGTGTTGGCTTCAGAGGGAAGTTTTTGAAGCCAAAAGAGTTTTATTGGCTTGTGAATAGAGATATGATTTTTTGTATTGATGCAGGTTTGGATCTCAAACCGAAGGACGAGATCGATACATAACCCATTGGAGGAGTTCTCTCATGAAAGTAACGTGGCCGAGATAGTCGAATTTTCGCGAGACAGACATGAAATCCAAAAGAGAAAATCGCAGCCATAGCCAAAAGAGCTTGGTCCCTGCAGTTCTTCTGCGACCTATTTTTCTGTGAAACAAAAAAAAAGGAGGAGAGCTCACGGAATTATTTGAAGCTGATGCCTCAGTTGTATCTCCTCCAGATCGGTTGAATGGAGGCGAGGCACATGGTGATGCGCTTTCTTTTCCTACTTATCTCCACTGCAGTAAAGATAAGGACTTGAAAATAGATTCAGAGAGTTCAGATAGAAATGCTGGTGCTGGCGATGATTACAAAGTGTGGTGGGACTCCATGGGCAGTCAACATAAGGTGATCATGAATACCATTGATCCATGCTCATAATTTGTCTGCGTGCTAAATCGCATTGACAACGAAACCCACTCCTGTCTAGAAGTACGCTATACCTATTTCCCTTGCGAGTCGAAATTTGATGGCATGTGCTCAGACTGGATCTGGGAAAACGGCTGCTTTCTTTTTTCCAATAATTGCAGGGATTTTGCGGGGAAGCCACCCTCAGGCTCCTTAGGGTGTCCGAAAGGCATTCCCCTTGGCGCTCATTCTCTCGCCCACAAGGGAATTGGCTTCTCAGATACATCTAGAAGCTGGGAAATTTTCTTATCAAACTGGTCTGAAGGCGCTGGTAGCTTATGGAGGCACCGCATAAATCAAAATTTCTGTGAATTGGAAAGGGGTGTTGACATTCTTGTTGCAACTCCTGGACTAGTGAGTGAGGATGGTATGACACAAAGCAGGTGGAGGCATGAGAACTTGCGCATGGATGGGAGCTACACACGAGCAGTTGCAGTGGGCATGAAAGGCACAGGACGGACCAAACCTTGGGAGGTATTGAATATATCATAATGATCTGGATCTCAAATACTTTCCTAGTGGGTGAGCCCCACTCAAGAGACAAAGGCATATTTCCTACTAGGTTTATTACAAGCGTTGGGCAATAAGTGCTGTAAGGGTGTTGGAACGATGGAAAATCCATAGACTTGCAGAATGAAATTCGTGGATGTTGAATGGGGACCCTCAGTGATGTGAGAAACTGAATTGGTTTCTTGGGTATATGGTGGTTAAGTGTTTTTCACAAGGGCTCAGATTTTATGAGGGGGAGAATATGTGCTAGAATAGAAAGGCATTAGCTGCATTAGGAGAGAAAAGTGTTTGACAGAATGTGTCAATCAAATGCTTTGAGGAACGTCAAATGAGAGAGGATATTTATAGGTGAATTAATTAAATTGATGAACCATGTATCTAAAGATAATTCCTAGAGAATTGGCGGTTATAGAGGCCGGTGACCCATGTAATCCGGTAGATGGGTTCTTTTTATATGGAAATTGATTTCATATGTACAAAGACAACAACAATGAAACAAAAATTATTATTACATGTAAATGGGCATACTGCTGTAAGACCAGGTATGGCATGCATACCCCTGGGTAATCACTGGTAAATTTTGGGTTAGACCTAGGTGATAGGGGGGATGTCAAATTAACAATTACCCTGGGTTAAAAAAAATTGAGGGGGGAGGAGCTAGAGTGAGTGGGGTTGTCTCACTTAGCAGGTTTGGCTGGATTTAGTCAATAATCACCAAGTCAAGTTTAAGGGGGGAATTTTTAGGTAAACTTGACTCAGGATAGAGTCAAAATTGACTACGGTAAATAGTAGTGGTTTTGGGACACATGGTTTTGTGCACCCATGGTTTTGACCCATGATATTACACGTAATGGAGCCTATAAGAGGTTAGGAATACTTCATTGTAATGTAAGGCCTGCAGGTGAGCGGTGAAGGATCACTTGGCCGGATTGGCCAGGGTTTTGGCCAATGGTTAATGATTCCATTGGTTGGGTTTTTCCTTAGATTTGGGGTTTTCCCAGTTAAACATTGTGTTTATGTTTACTATTTGTTGCTGGGTTCTTTATTTTTATTTCTCTCTCAGTCAATTCTTTTTATTTCTACTGTAAAATCCTAACAGTGCAGTGGCGGCAGCAGTGTTGCAAATCTTGGGCAGCCAGGTGCTCCATCACATCACTGGAGGGTAGACGATGATTGTAGAAAGTGTGTTGAGTGGGAAGTACTATGGGTGGGCACAAATGATGTTGGTGTCGTTGAAACGACAGCTGTCGCTTTGTAAGTGGCAATTGAACCATGATTGTGCTTATGGGACTGTATTGTGCTCCTTCTTTTTTGAGAAGATCCTGACCTTGTGACCTCATGTACAGCTACCTGATGGGGGTTCGAGAGAACCCAGGATGCATAGGTGGGGGTGACTACTGTGTAGAGGAGGAGGAGGGGCGGTCGGACTGGTGTTCCAACCAGAATTCTTCGCCCATTGGGATCAGATGCCACTGTACATAGACAACTATCCCTATAGTGGGATGAGTTATTGGGGAGATTCAGACTTGCGCTTCTGCCTGGTTGAGTATGAGGGCCTGATGGTAAGTGAAAAGTAACTAATCTGTTATGTGCATGTTAAATTTTGTGAAGAGTATTTATGGTACTGATCCTCATACTTTTGGTATGCAGATATAGCTCCGGTGAAACCGGCCAGATATATGGGACGACCTGCAGTAGCAGGAACTATAGGTTCTAGTGGATAGAGAATGGCACTGAATGAGAATATGACTGCTCTATTTTAGGACATTCATCATATATGTGAGGGGCTTTTGATCGGTGTTTCGGAGCGGGGTTGGCAGGACTTGGATGACTAGTACATAGAGCTATGTATTGGGCTACCCTCAGAATGGCGAGGTATCATGCAATGCATGGCGATGGCTGGTCAGACTGTGCATGATCTACGAGCTATGGGAGCGGAGCCATTGGCTTAGGATCCTCCAGAGAGTGACTAGATGTAGGGCAAGTGGTGCCCCCCAGTGTGTATGTAGGGGCAAGTGCTGCCCCCCAGTTTTTGAGTTTTGTTTTTTGTAACATGCTATGGGCATGCCATATGTTTCAGAGTAGATAGACTCTAAAAACATGTTATATGATATAT
This sequence comes from Pinus albicaulis, assembly GCA_034641835.2. Taxonomy (NCBI): domain Eukaryota; kingdom Viridiplantae; phylum Streptophyta; class Pinopsida; order Pinales; family Pinaceae; genus Pinus; species Pinus albicaulis. The sequence continues at coordinate 1,508,061,226 of CM076584.1, read as the reverse complement.
ATTATGCATATGCATTGTGTTGATGATTTGAAATGTTATTGTCTTGTGTGTGATAAATTCCAGTCTAGAACATGGTTTGCAATTCTATCTACGTAGTGATTTTGACTTCTAGGTACATGGTTGAAAGTAATGAATCTAAATTCACATATCAAAAGTTTCACTCATAAATATTGTCTAAATAGGATAGGGTTTTGCACACAATAGACACCATTGAGTTGTAATACAAGAAGCAGAGAATCTAAACAAACGTGCAGATGGAGGATGCGATGAGAGAGGGCATTGGCTAAGAGGCCACGTACTGCATCATATTCAGCCTGATTATTGGTGGCATTACCAATGCAGACCCCAATAGAAAGAATGAGGGTATGCAAGGGGGTAAATATGGCCCAAGCTGCCAAGGCTAGATTCTGGGAATAGCGACTTGCCCCATCGGCATAGCCAATATAATGTGTGGACGAGAGGTCCAGCGGAATAGTGTCACAAGACAAAAAATAGGAGGAGGGAGAATAATGATGGCAGAGTGAGTGTAGGGTAGACATCAAACGACAACTATGGGAGGGAGTAGTCTGGGTAGGATGGCTATGACTCATATATCGACTAGAGGGTGATGTATGAGGGCCATGGGAGGAAATGATGGAGCTCATGCTGCGGAGATCATCATAGATATGGATGGTATCATCCGGGTTATGGGTGGGAAGGAAAAGGTCCAGGAAACCACATGACGCTGCAAAGCTACCTAAGTCATCAGCATGGGAAGAAATGCTCACATATGGACCGTCACGGGGAATGACAGAAGAATAAGTAAAAAGATGGTCAAAGGATGTAGAGCCCAAGAATGTTACCAAAGGGGAATCAAGAAAAACAGATGGAGTTGATTTAGAGGGAATGTACTCTGAGGGTCGTACGGATGATGATAGGTATAGGAGGGGGGCAGTAGGTTCTGACATCTCAACATCAGGGGGAGGAATGTCAATGGTAGCAGAGGGATCCCCAAGTAGGCCTGATGCATACTGAGCAAGGATGGGAGAGGTGGATTGATTTTGTTCAACCTCGTACTCGCGAATGACCTCTAAAGAGGCTCCGTAATGCGTGAGGTGAGGACAATGGTGAGAATAATGGCCATGGACACCACACAAAGCATAGGGTTTGTTGGTGCGAAGAGTATTTGGGTTCTTGGCTGCGGACGAGGAAGAAACAAAGGATTCAGGGACCGTAGATTCAGGGAAGGCGACTATAACCATGGGTTCAATACGGGGCAACTCGAGACAAGTATGGGTGGAATGACCGACACCATCACACAAGGAACAAGGCTTCGTGGGTGGAGGAGGGGTAGGGTCAGGCGGGGTGGCCTTGTCTTTGGATGCCCCCTTGAAAGCTTTTCGTTTCTTGCCCATAGCATGAGGATGGTCTTGTTGAGGTGTGGGGGGCACTGTAGCGATGGAAGAAGTGAAGGGAATTGGTTGAACCGGTGTCAAAGAAAGGTATGGTTTAGGGTGACCTGGTGGGGTTTCAGCTGGAGGCTGAGGATACCAGATGGGTATTCCCAAGGTCAAATTAGGGAGGGAAAGGGTTTCCATGATGGGAACTGAATATACTCTGGGAGGAGGATCAAGGAAAGGTATCTGACTGGTGGGATAATGGCTAGGAGGGGTAGCTCCCAGATTGTTGAGGCCTGGGGGAATCGACCCAGGAGCATATAAAGGCTCAGGTGTACTAGCTCTATGAGAAGGTTTAGAAGGAAGAGGTTCGACCGGATGAGGCGAAGGGCTAGGAGTGGGTTGCCGTGGGCGAGGTTGAGGTTACTGACTAGCCGAAGCAGGCTGCTTAAGGTCAGCCTGAGACGATCTCATCATGCAAACATTCGCTAAGCTCGGATCAGAGATAGGAGGAGGGTGAGGACCCAAGAAGGTTCCAACCAAGGATGATTCTTTGTAGACACTGGGGGAAACACTGATCAAAGAATAAATGGTTTTCTTATTAGTGAAAAAAGAGATGGTGGACTCATGGGAGGTCTAAGATTTTGGTTCATGATATGTCAATTGGTCGATGGTGACAATCTTTCCATTATGAGTGAAAAACATCTTGCGGTGGACCGCAGATGGGACAACAGACATGGCATAGGTGTAGCTATGCCCCAAAATAATGTTATAGTCAAGAGGGGCGTCGATAACTTCAACATCAACGCAAATAGCCTTGCCTACAAGGGTGATAGGACAGTTATGGAATAGGCCAATGGGCTGGGAGGCATGGACATCCCACGCATGAAGGGTGATTGTGGAAGGGGCCAACTCAGGAGATCCGAGTTGTTTCCAAAACAAAGCAGACATCACAAATGTAGATGCCCTCTCATCAATAATACACCGACTGACGTTGGCATTTCGAATTTTGACTGGGATTTGGAAAGAAACAGAAGAAAGAAGGGGGGGTTGGTTTGACTGAAAGGCATAAAAAACAATCAATTGGTCATCAGCAGGATCTACAGTACCCATGCCAGATAGTAGGGCCTTCTTTTGAGAAGGAAATGACTGAAGGAGTTCCAATGTTAAAATGGCAGTAGGATATTGTGCCAAATCATCTAATATGCTATATGAATGGGCGGCTCGACTAGAGACAAAATTTCGGTGTAATGGGCCCTTAGGAATCTTGGTATGAACCTCAGCTTTGGGCGGAGGGATCTGCAAGGGACCATTGGGTGTCGACAGAGGCTCTGTAGTACCTGAAGATGGGGACTCGGGGATAGATGGAGTAGGAGGCATGGAGTACATACTAGACCGAGTTTGAAGGTTAAGGTCGATGGTGAGAGGTTGGTCAGAAGTCATCATGAGAATCTGGTAATTGGAGGAACCAGAAGGGGAAGGTTGAGTGGTTACCGGGGCATGAGGTGGTTGAGTAGCCATGAATCCTTGTTGAGGGAAAGGATTGGTAAACACGGCAGGTTGAGAAGTAGCCGCATGGGGAGCAACAGTAGGGGAGGAATGCTGTCCTCGCACGGTGGCCTGAGACTCCCACATCTGCCGCATCTAGGGTAATAGGGGACAATCATGAGTGTAATGAACATAAACACCGCAACACGAACAAGGCTTATTGGTGTGAAGAGGCCTGTCTGGCTTAGGTTGAGAGCCATGTGGGTGGTTAGCAGTGTTAGAATCAATACTTGGAGGATTGGATCCATGGTTACCAGAGGAAGATTGATTTTTATTGCCTTTCCTATTTCTTTGAGGAGGAACAAGATTAGTCACACCCTGCTGCGTAAATACTTGCCCTGGAGGGGGTAGTAAGTGTTGTTGCGGGGGTTGAGAAGGCAAGGGAGTGAGAGGTCCAAATTCTGGAGGAGCTGGGACACTAGGCTGTGGGTAAGGATAAGGGTTAGGATGTGAAACATTGAGGTAAGAAGGAGGGTGGGCAAACGGAGGAGGCATGCCATATCCTAGATACATGCTACCTGGAGGGGGAAAAATGCTGGAGGTGCTGGCCCCACCCGGAGGGAAACCATAGCCCATAGGAGGTTGAGCATAGGTATGTGAAAGAGCTCCAACGATACCGTCAGTACAGGGAGATGCCCTTGGGGCGTTAGCACCACCGGGTTTGGGGAGGTCAGGAAGGACACTATAAACATAACCAAATTGAGCATAGATAAGGTCATATTTCAAGGCTATTTGGAGGGCAGCTTCTTCGGTTTGAGGGAACTAAGATGCGACATCTTTGTTGATGGCAGGTAAGAGAGAGCGAAGGAACCAGTCCATATAAACCTGATCTTCAAAGGTGGGGGCTCGACATAAGCTTCTTCGTCTCCGCCATTCTTGGACATGAGCGGAAAGGCTGGTGGAAGAGGATCGACGGAAACAAGTCAAGATTTCTATACCAGTGTCGTATCGCATAGGGAGCTGGAAATAAGACAAAAAGGCTTGGGTAATGGTCACAAAGGTGGTATGGGAAGAGGCAGTCTGATCAACATACCATTGAGAAGCTTTGCCGGTAAGCGTGCGTTGGAACAATCTAAGACGGATGGAATCATCAGTAATGGAATTGGATGAACACCACATGTGGAAAGATCGGACATGGTTGGAGGGATCTTCACTAGCAAGACCTTCGAACTTTGGAATGTTGGAGGGGAGCTTGGTTGGCATAGTAGGCCAACTAACATCATGGCGGATAGGATCATTGATCAACTAATTGAAATTAGGGAGACTGAGACCGGCCATATAAGGGAGCAAAGGGACAGTCGAGGTAATTCCTGTAGTGGTTCCACTAGAAACGGACCCAGCAGTAGATCTAGGGTTGCCGCTAGCATTAGGCCCTGAACTAGACATGGTGAAGGTAATAGGGGGAGAACCCGAAGAATCAGAAGAAGAGTCAGAGTGCGGACTCGAGGGAGGACTAACTCGATGACGATAGGAAGGATTAAGTTGACCAACCAAAAAATAAGGGTGAAGGCCAAGAAGTCTCTAGGATAAACGCCTTGGAGGCACAATGATGACGGGAAGAAGAAAAACCAACAAAGGCAGGAAGGTGCAAAATCAAGTGAGGTCAATGTCGAAACAAGGGCAGAGAGGTGCAGTGTCAATTTATTTTAAAGTCTCTGCCAGGCAGTGTTAACCAGGCTCTTCTTCAATTAGGTTCAGTGTGTGGCATGTGTTAGTTTTAATTTTTAAACCCAGACGTTTTGAGAGTAAAAGAAAAAGTGTGCTACGTAACTGAAAATAAATCTGTAAAGAACAGTAAATAAGACTGAAATAACAGAAAATTAACAGCTAATAATGCATCGATATAACCCAAGAATGTGGGTCTCTCAAAACTAGTCTAGAAGAGGGAAAAAATCTAATAAAAACATGCTAAAAAGAGGCCAATAGATCTAAGGTCGGAAGGGACAGGGATCTAAAGGAGAAATCTGCTGAAAAGTGGTGCAGAAAACAACAAAGAGGCAGAGGCAAGGTTGCTGCTACAAAGGGGAAAATTAGCTAAAGGTAGAAGGGACGAGGAGGTTACCCTAGAGGTAAACCCAAACAAAACTATATGAGGTGATTTGAAAGGGAGAAGAGCTGATCTAGAGGGATCTGGAAATGAGGTATCAGATCTAAAAAGAAGAAGGCTGAAACTCTAAAAATTCAGACGTCTGAAACAGTGAAAAATCTCCCACAAAAAGTGGAGGGTACTAAAGGCCTAAGGGGCAAGATTCCCACTTATTTGAGTGAAATAGATCAGAAATAGGTCTAAACAGCCGAAGACAAAGGCTAGAAAACCCTGACAAAAGCTTCAGACAAACCCAGAAAAATTGCTGGAAAAGTGCAGAAAAAAGTGCAGGTCACAGGTTCTGACCTGTTTTTAGTTTAGGTCGCAGTTTTGGGGCAGAAAAGTGTGCCCTCCAGTCCAGGTCACAGGTTTTGGGCCGATAAGTGCGACTTGTAGATCTGGGTCTCTCGGCGGCGGATTTTAGAAAAATTTGGCATCTCAGCTGCGGCTGATGTCTATCACCTGTGAAATAGGGCCAGAAACACACGAAAGTTAAAAATTTTTAATGTTTGAAGGTTTTAGAGGTGAAGAACACCATAAAAATAGGAAAAATAAAAAAAACTGAAGAGAAACCCTAGGGTCTGAAATAGCTAGATATGCAGGAGGAGATAAAACGATAGTGGTTGTAAAAGAAAACACGTGTGGAGTCGCCAATTGTTAGTATGAATCTTTCATCGAAAAATACCACTTTAGCTACGCATAAAAAATAGCCCTAACATCGATTATGGCTGCCAATATCTTTAAATCTGCAGTCAGTTGATCCAAATAGAGCTGCACAAATCCAGATCTATGCATAAAAAGACATTAAGCAATACAAATGAAATGGTGCTCCATGCATCCAATAGATAAGACAAGAACAATATGTTTGAAAGAATTTTTATATTAAAGGGGCACCTGAGAGGAAAAAAATAAAGGTGTTTCCAATGATCCTCAATGGGACGGGTTCTCATAAGTCTCTCGCATTTAGATCTAAAATTTCTTCTTTGTCAGAAAACCTTACAAACATAGCAGTCCTGTATGGGAGCCTATAAGGCAAAATGAGAACGTGCAATGATAATGGCTTCAAATCTAAACCAAGATCTAGATCTAAAGTGATTCAATTGATTCAATGCAATGAAGGATGACCAATGATCAAAAACCCTTCTATTTATAACAAAATATTAGGGCGGTCTAGAACTTGGTGCATGAATAAAATAGTATTAATCAAATTCTAGAACCACCTTTTAGGAATATTTTATTATATTTGTTGGAGGGGAAAGTATTTTTGACTTGGGTTCATTCCTTTATTTATAAATAATAAATAAATAAATGATTTATTTGTTATTTTAAGGAAATGGTGGAAATATAATTAAATAAATAATCATTTATTTAATTATTTATAAATGATTTAGTCAAATTTAACTAGGAATATTATTTAAATAAGGATTAAATAACTTATTCCTAGGAAATAATCAAATAAATAAGGATTTATTTAATTGATTTCCTTGTTTTGGGTTAAATATGACCAGGAATAATAATTAAATTGATGTTTAACTAATTATTCTTTGAGGAAATATAAATAAATATAGATTTGTTTATTATTTCCTTTTGGGGTTTCCTTTTTAGACCATAAAAAACTTAATAAAGGTGCTTTACTAAGTTATTTCACATAGTGAAAGAAATTTTAATTATGGTAAAATTGGTCTTACATGGTGTACTTGGGTCCATCTAATGATAATAGGTTAGATGACCAAAAAATGGTGTAACACAAATCATTGATCCTCGGTAGTGGGCACCTGTTCTTGATGGTAACCATCTTCAACTTCCTGTAGTTAATGCATAGTCTAATAGATTCATCCTTCTTCTTCACGAAAAACACCTATGCACTCCATGGCTATACACTAGGTTTAATGTACCCATTTTCAAGCATCTATTTAAGCTGCAGCTTTAACTCTACCAAATCACATGTGATCATCCTGTAAAGTGCTTTTGATGTTGGAGCTGCCCATGGCACCATCTCAATAGAACATTCCACCTTTATGTGAGGTGGAAACTAGGAAATATCAGCTAGAAACACATTGTGAAACTGTTGCAAAACTGGATATCTGCTCGAGACTTCTGCATCCTCCACTTCCTTACCTTTATCACTAGAGATATGAACTGAAAAAATAGCACACACCCTTTCATGTGACTATGCTTGGCCTACATGGCTGTCACCATCCTAACTAATGTGTATTTCTTCATTCCCTCTAAGACTCTTGGTTCACCATTGTCATCCAAGTGCTCCATATATTTTTCATAGAAAACTAGTGGAGGTATAACCAATCCATACCCAATAGCATATTGTAGGAACACAATGGAAATATTTTCAACTGTGTTGTTGTAGGCATGTCATTTAACTAAAATGCACATGCTACTACCCAATGGTGAACTCTTTTCTTCATACCTATACCCAACTAAATTAACAAGGATTCTGCATGCATTTATTTACTCAAGCCACACTTATACACCAAGTCAAGAATATCATAGCTATAATTTGATCCAGGAAAAATAAATATAAAAATAACTTGATCAGAAATATTACAGTCCATATCGATGATATATGTTAGGTGCTCTGCTTGCCGACTATCCATAGCTGCATAAATATGAGGATTTCTCTTCGCAAGATACCCAACATTTTTTTCCTCCCGTGCACTGCGTACATTAGGCCTACAAACTTGGTGCTGTAGACAATCTCTCCTAAGGTCCTACTCACCGCATGTACAACACTCCAACCATCTCGTACCATTATGTATAGGATTTTGTTGTTATCTATGTTGCTGTTGATTCCTATGTCCCTGTCCAACCACGCTAAACCTCTTTTGTCGTCCCACATTTTCTTTCCCATCTCCATTCTAAGGCCTTTCTCTCCTAGGTTTAAATTTACCTTATTGCGACTCATTCTTGCGCTTTGAATTTTCATAGAAATGTTTCAACTTCCTAATGATTTCCTTAAGTGACCAAGGCTCTTCATACTCAATTTGGACTCTAAATGCTAATGGAAAACCACTGACAAATCACTGAAATTTAGCCTTCTCATCCTTAATATATGGCACATACCTCAGTAGCTCTAGGAACCTAGTTATATGCTCTTCATCTGTGATTGAACCCATCTTTAGCTCATAAAATTCTTTGGCCCTACTGTCATAATACCTCTTTGACAAGTAATTCTTTCAGAAATGCCTCTTGAGCTCATGCTAACTCAATTCCTTTGTTCTAATGTCTCTTACCCATTTCCCATCTTCGCACCATATTTCTACTTTACCTTTCAAAATGAAGGTAGAAATTTTGGCCTTCATGTTATCTGTGTACTCATGAAACTCAAATAATTTTTTCATTCTAAGTACCCAATCCTCTTCATCTTCTGGCTTCATCAAGTCTCCATAAAAAGTAGGTGGTTTTTCTTTCTTAAATTTATCTCAAAAGTATGCCCTATCACTCCTACTATAAGGGTGATACTGCTGACGATCATGATGTATATCTAGACCAGAAATAGAATGATACATGTACTCATCACTCCTCCAAACAAGAGTTTCCAACAACCGACCATATTTCACTGTATGAACTCTATCTAACATGTATCTATGATGATACCTATTGCCATATGCCCCATTATTTGTGTCCTCCTTTCCATGACTTATCCAAAGTGTCCCCTGCCACTGCAACTCTTACAAGCTCTCAAGAGTTATTTCATTCACCTTTGCATGTTTCTCCTGTACTTGTATGATTCTATCATTGTCTACCTTAGAACTCTTTATTTACTACTTTAGGCTTCTCAATTTATCTACTAAATCATAATAATGCCCACCCTGCTCCTCATATGACTCATAGGGAGAGTCCTTGTGTCTAGAATCTTTATATCCATGTTGATATTTATCCTACAAAGCATAATATGCTATCTAAACCAAATAAAAATAAAAAAATGTACCTTATTCTAATTTGGGGAGGGTACTTCTTGCAAGATCAATAAATTATCATAGTACATTTATATACATAATCATAACAACATGTAAACTCATAACACATGGTATACTAGCACATAATCGTAATTCTAGTTGGAGTCCACTGATAGATGCATAACCATGCCAAGTACACAACATAAACTAATGCATAACCATAACAATGCAACTTGACCACACCATCACAAGCACATACCATACACCAACATAAGCAAGATGTAACCCATCTTGAACAACCAATGCATTTTCAGCATGTGACATCACTCAAGAAAGCATGAAAAAACAAGACAAAAGCATGACCAATATGTGACCAATCATAACCAAGAAATTCATATACAACATGTAACAATATGTAAGAAGGTTTACATGCACAATACATAAACAATAAAAACACACAATCAGTCATACATTCATGACAACATGTCGGAAACAACATCATCAACACTTCCATGGTGACACCACCTCCACCATAGCCAACACAAGGTGGAAACAACAACCATATACAACATAGGTAAGAAAACACATAATCAATCAACATAACACATGATCAAAACACTACCCATATAGTCCGAGAGTTGAACTTGGCTCTGATACCACTCTGTAATACCCTCTTCCCACATCTACCCAAGTAATCAGCCAACTAGGGTAAACATGCAATGATAGGCTACTAAAATGTGATTCATCATCTTGAATGACATTAAGGAAGTGATGCAGGGCCAACCCTGCAATGCCTAGAATCTCTAATATACCATGCATATACAAACGGAAATTCCTGTTTCATGTCAATAAAGTTCAATTTCTGGCAAATTCAACTCATGCGGAAGCTTCTTTGTTACAATTAAAAAAATGGTTAAAAAAAACCATTGGCATTTCTACTTCATGAACATTCAATTTGTAATTGAATCCCACTTCACCTTTATACTCCATTAAAATTCCCCATCTAGGGAACTCATAATAATATGGAAGCTTTCTTTAATCTCTATTAAATTCAAACACCCAGATTTCCATTTCAATTAACATACCTTGTGATCTCTGCGCCTTCAACTAGATTTTATGGAGTTTACTTCATTATACTTCTCTTTACTTCATAGTTCCGTTCTCAATTTCATGTGTGGAGATACAAAACCAATATCGATTTATGCAAATCGATCTCTCTTTCAAACTTCGATCTTCTCCAATCACAAAATACTTCGTAACTTGAAGTTCCTGTCTTCGACTTCAATCTTTGCTATCTTAACTCTCATACAATTCCTTTGCAGCTTTAGAAATCTCCCACTTGAAGTTCTGCTCTCTAATTGCTCCTTCAGCATCTGATTGTTGTCACCCAACTCATGATCCTCATTCTAATTTGGATCCTAATTTAATTGAATGTGCTTTGCCTTCAGATTAAATCATTTCTTAACCCATTCGATGGTTAAACCTTTCACCCGTTTCAAGAACAGGCATCCATCTGTAATTAAATGATTTTAATAATGAAATCGACTTCAATTACCCAATTGAACCCGTCTGGAAATTCTGTCCATCTAGCGATGGATACTCATTGTGCTCTTTAGTGATCTGGCAACATAGCATCTAAAAAAAAAACCCACGACTTCCTGAATGCACTGGACCTGGGTTCAATAAACTTCTATGCCCTTCATTTAAAAAAAATCAATCGATTGTTATTGAAACTTCTCATCGATTCTTAATGGATCTTCACATAGATACTTAACGCACTTCCTTCATGCTACAATTCAACAACTTGCCGGACTATACTTCTGCAGTTCTCCAGCGCCACAATTTATCGAATTTGTCAGGCTCAACTCAGAAGAAGTTGACCTGTGTTTCTTCTATTCAATTTTAGATGTCTCTTTACTGAATATCTATAAAAATCGAAGCCATTAGAGTTTGTTTCTTCTCCATCTGAAATGTTTTGAATCGATTGCCAGAAATCAACTCACCAAATAGATCATTTAATCCCCTGCAAATGCTTTCATCTAATTTATAATGTCTTCGCCCAATTCTGTGGAATTCAACCCAGTTTCACAAAATTCAATGCCATCCTCCAAGTCAATTTAACAAATCGAATATGCCAATACCAAACCAAAATTTGAAATTCGATTTGATCTTTTTTTCAAGATTATCAATTCCCTTTTGCGTCCTCTTCAGCATATGTAAATTAAAGTCAATTCACAATATAAATTGATATTAATTTAAAATTGATACTTGCAATCTCTCAACACAGAAATTTCTCTTCTTGTCTAAGACTGAAATCGCACTCTGATTATAGAATTTCTCTCATAAACACGCAGCAATTTGTTACTATCATTGGAAGAGCATTCATTACAGTTCTTCTCTTATAAACCGGCAACATATACCAATTCAATAGACATTGAATTCTAATTACAACATAACTCAAGAAGAAGGAATAAACTTCAGAAATCAAATGTTTTATTAATACACACAATACTTACATACCAATCTCCTTCCTTGGCCTGATTTCCAAATCATTGGCCCTTTACAATCTGCCCGAAGGCTTCCAAGTAGAAACCCTCCTCTCTACTCACACACACTCTCTCTCTGATCTCAATGCCCTTGAGGCTTGATAATTTATACAAATTTAATAGAACCAATTTTGGTTCTCATCCCTTTAATCACTCAACAAACCCCCAAATATCTCAACAAATCCTAAAATCACTCTTGAATCGCTAAGGATCCTCTCTCACCCAAAATTAATGAAACTAATTTCTAAATTAATATTTAGAAAAATCTCTCATCTCTTTACATCCTCAACTAACTAATCCTCTCCTATTCTCATTTATTTACAATATTTAATTAAAAATATTTAAAACCCACTCAAATCATTTATAAAAATCGAACTCTTCTAAAACCTTAAAAACCCCTAAGTTTCAATACAAAGTATTTTCCTCCTCGTCTAATGCTCCTGCATCAGAATCCCAAGGTTGAAATGATCATGATCTCCTGATCATGCATTTTAAGTCTTTTTCCTTGTTTTCCTTGATCCCATACTTTGTTCTGCAAGTCATCGTCTTCTGTCGCTCGCTGCTTTTCTCCAGGTTTCCATATCTTGTTCTGCATCCTGCCTCCAGCTATGCTTTCATACTCTGCTTTTGTCTTTCCATTACTGAAATTCCTCTTCTTTATTGTTGTTGTCTGCTGCTTCTGAGACACATTCATCATCATTCTTCTGATGCTTTCAATCTCTATGTCCAGCCTACTGCTGTTGTCCCCAATTTTTGTCAATTCAACTGCTGTAGCTGCTTCTGCTGTTACTGCTCCTCTTACTATCAACATTGATGTTACTCCTGCAGATGTCACCCCACATGTTGCTTCAGTTTCCACCATAAATGTTTCTACCTCCCAAACTTTCTGTCCCTCTAAAACATTCCTTTACTCATCACCTGCAAATTTATCTTCAGAAAATAAATTATCATTTAAGTCTCTTCCTACAGTAACACATTCATTTATCTCTATTTGTATACTAGTAAGAAAAATCAATTTTAACAAACTAGTATCTGCTCCTTCCACGACTTCAGGCAAATTTACTTCAGTGCCTGCAACTTCTTTCTCTGGTTCAAATGTCTCCAGCAAGAATTTCAGCCATTTCTTCTCAAGCATTTCATCAACATGCTCCAAATTTGTTCCAGCATAACCTTCGTCTTCCCCTTCGAAAATCTTCAGTAATTTTCCATCATCACCTTGATTGATTCTGCCAATCAAATCAAGTTCTGCAAATACTGTAGCCTCATCCTCTATCACTGTAGCAGTTCCAAAAATTTTCTCCACGGTCTTCTCTTGGCTATACAGACAAGCCAACTCTTTCTTGTCACCCATGGTAACAAGCCTTTGCATATGAGACATGACTGTCTCATCTTCTTTTTGCAACAGTTTTTCTTCTTCCAAGACAATTCCAAGTGATGGACTGTCTTCTAGATCACCTGTAACCACAATCAAATTGTCAGCTTCAAAATCACAAGACCCAATGGTCTCACTTGTTGATTTAGTCACCAAGTTTTCTCTTTGCAGTTCCAAGTCTTCTTCAGGACTCAAAAAATATTTACTGACTTTCTCCTCAGCTTTCTCTGGAAACACTTTAGTATGCTGCTCTGAGTTCCTTTCCAACTTCTTTGTCAGCACATCAGTATGCTGATTTGCATTCACCATGAGACTGTCAGTTAGTCTCTCCTTCTTTCCACCCTCTGCTTCATGATTGTCATTCATGAAAACTTTCTTACCTTGCTTCTTCAGCAAATTATCCTGTATGTAAGTCCTCTGTCTCTCCAATTCTCTTCTCTGAAGATCTAGTTTCCTATACAATTCAACAATTTCATTAAGAGTAGAACTTGTAAACTTCACACAATTTTCTATACCTTCACCAGCTTTCGACCAATCATCAGCTGGTCCTCCTCTCTCTGCACCAATATTCTGATTAGACTTATCTGTATTCATTTCCTCCTGAGATCTTTCTATCTCACCATCGATCTGAACATACTTCAGATTCAACTCTTCTTGAACAAACTATAAAGCTTGCTCATCTCCTTGTGTTGTACCTACAAACATACACAACGTATTAGTTTTAAAACCGCAAGAATTTTCAGTCTTGACTGCTTCCTCAAGCACTTCCTTTTGAATAGATCTGCGTGTGGAATTTTCAAATTCCATCTTTGGCTCAAGACCTCTAAGTTCCTCCTTCAATAAGGCAATCACACTTTGCCTCAATTTCATCTGCAATGGTTTCCAAATCACTCTCTTTCCTTTCAGTGGAAAGATCCATCCTCCTTTCTGATTTTCCTCCTCTTGCAGCCATTCCTGTAGTACCTGTAATTGTACCTTCATTACTGCAATTTCTCTTTCTCTGACCTCATCAGTCATCTTACCTCTATGGCATTCCTCTGAACCTCTTCTCTGATCCTCCATGATCATCTTCTCCATGAGTTTCTCACTCACCCTGAGTTGCACTAGCCTCTGCAACAACAATCTCTCCTGCTGCCCCTTACCTCACCAATCCGATTCACTGGATCTGGTCTTTTGGTAAGTATTGGTTCACTGCCTCTGGAACCTCTTGAGCACTCTCCTCTGCCCTCTCTCTAGGCTATCTCTTCAACTCACTTCCTCTTCAGGACACTGCAATTTTCCTCCCTATCTAGCCTTTAGTTGAATGTCAGGTTCACTGCCATCATCTTGTTTGCAACCATAAATCTTAATCACAAATTTCAAATCAGAAAATTATCTCACCTTTAAGATCCTGCATGATCTTTTCCTCCATTTATTTCTACAATCCTGTGCACCGCAATTGTATAGCTTGCATACATTCAAATAAAACACACTTCAGTTCTCAACATAACCTTCCTTCACTCATTCAGAAAAACAAACATCTTCAATTTCAACAGAGCCAAGCTCTCATACCAAAAATGATGCAGGGCCAACCCTGCAATACCCAGAATCTCTAATATACCATGCATATAAAAACGGCAATTCCTGTTTCATGTCAATAAAGTTCAATTTCTGGAAAATTCAACTCATGCAGAAGCTTCTTTGTTACAATTAAAACAATGGTTAAAAAAAACCATTGGCATTTCTACTTCATGAACATTCAATTTGTAATTGAATCCCACTTCACCTTTATGCTCCATTAAAATTCCCCATCTAGGCAAATCATAATAATATGGAAGCTTTCTTTAATCTCTATTAAATTCAAACAATCAGATTTCCATTTCAATTAACATACCTTGTGATCTCTGCGCCTTCAACTAGACTTTATGGATTTTACTTCATTCTACTGCTCTTTACTTCACAGTTCCGCTCTCAATTTCATGTGTGGAGATAAAAAACCAATATCGATTTATGCAAATCAATCTCTCCTTCAAACTTCGATCTTCTCCAATCAGGAAATAATTCTTAACTTGAAGTTCCTATGTTCGACTTCAATCTCTGCTATCTTAATTCTCATACAATTCCTTTGCATCTTTAGAAATATCCCACTTGAAGTTTTGCTCTCTAATTGCTCCTTCAACATCTGATTGTTGTCGCCCAACTCATGATCCTCATTCTGATTTGGATCCTAATTTAATTGAATGTGCTTTTCCTTCAGATTAAATCATTCCTTAACCCATTCGATGGTTAAACCTTTCACTCATTTCAAGAACCAACATCCATATGTAGTTGAATGATTTTAATAATGAAATTGACTTCAATTACCCAATCGAACCCGTCTGGAAATTATGTCCATCCAGCGATGGATACTCATTGTGCTCTTTAGCGATCTGGCAACATAGCATCTCAAAAACAAATCCACGATTTCTTGAACGCACTGGAGCTAGGTTCAATAAACTTCTACGCCCTTCATTTAAAAACACTCAATCGATTCTTATTGAAACTGCTCATCGATTCTTAATGGATCTTCACACAGATACTTAACGCACTTCCTTCACGCTGTAATTCAAAAACTTGTCGGACTATAATTCTACAGTTCTCTAGCGCCACAATTTATCGAATTTTTCGGGCTCAACTCAGAAGAAATTGACCTGTGTTTCTTCTGTTCAATTGCAGATGTCTCTTTACTTAATATCTATAGAAATCGAAGCCATTAGAGTTTTCCTTCTCCATCTGAAATGTTCTGAATCGATTGCCAGAAATCGACTCACCAAATTGATCATTTTATCCCTTGCAAACGATTTCATTTAATTTATAATGTCTTCACCCAATTCCGTGGAATTCAACCTAGTTTCACAAAATTCAATGCCATCCTCCAAGTCGATTTAACAAAACCAATATGCCAATACTAAACCGAAATTTGAAATTCGATTTGATCTTTTTTTCAATATTATCGATTCCCTTTTGCGTCCTCTTCAGCATATGTAAATTAAATTCGATTCACAATATAAATTGATATTCATTTAAAATTGATACTTGCAATCTCTCAATACAGAAATTGCTCTTCTTGTCCAAGACTGAAATCGCACTCTGATTATAGAATTTCTCTCATAAACACACAACAATTTGTTACTATCATTGGAGGAGCATTCATTATAGTTCTTCTCTTATAAACCAACAACATATACCAATTCAATCGACATTGAATTCTAATTACAACATAACTCAAGAAGGAAGGCATAAACTTCAGAAATCAAATGTTGTATTAATACACACAATACTTACATACCAATCTCCTTCCTTGGCCTGATTTTGAAATCATTGGCCCTTTACAATCTGCCTGAAGGCTTCCAAGTAGAAACCCTCCTCTCTACTCACACACTCTCTCTCTCTGATCTCAATGCCCTTGAGGCTTGATAATTTGTACAAATTTAATAGAACCAATTTTGGTTCTCATCCCTTTAATCACTCAACAAACCCCCAATTATCTCAACAAATCCTAAAATCACTCTTGAATTCCTAAGGATCCTCTCTCACCCAAAATTAGTGAAACTAATTTCTAAATTAATATTTAGAAAAATCTCTCATCCGTTTACATCCTCAACTGACCAATCCTCTGCTATTCTCAATTATTTACAATATTTAATTAAAAATATTTAAAACCCACTCAAATAATTTATAAAAATATAGCTCTTCTAAAATCTTAAAAACCCCTAAGTTTCAATACAAAGTATTTTCCTCTTCGTCTAATGCTCTTGCATCAGGAAGCGGAACTGATGGAAACCCAACAAACAAACCTTACATAAGATCTACAACACCTCCAGGAGTTAACCGAACCTTCCAGACTCCTGAACCCTGAGGGGGAACTGATTTTTGACCCTTTTAATCCTTATTTGTAGGCATGTAAGGGAAAGGGAGAAGATAGAAGCCTATAGCTGTGGGCATGCTAAGGAAAGGTCGTAGCCAAGTCCCAAAAAATTCAGTTCTGCGCCTACAACTCTAGTATTTGTGCCACTATTTTAGCCCCATAGCCTAGATCACCGTGCATAAATTCATGAAGTTGTAGGAGATGATAAATAACATTAAAAAAAAATGTAGGGAAGCAATCAGATCATGAGGAAATCATTCATAGCCCTCCTAGACATGACAGGAATTTCATCAAGCATGTCACAAACATTGCATCTACAGGTATAAACAACATATTTAAAAATAGGGGTATCGTACTTATCCAAGGATTGGTAAGAGGCATTTCTCCCTTACATCATAAGCTTCAATACAATATATCTGACCATAGATACATTGTGGATTCATTTACAAGTAAAAACATGGATAAAGCTATACATCATCAATAATAACATACATGCTTATAACTGACATAATAACAACATAAATACCATAGATACATTAGCAACATAATCCGCATAATAAATAGTGCAAATACCAAAGGAATGATCTTCTCATTAATGAGTCTAAAGTCCAACCAAAGATGAGACTTCCATGTTCCATCAAAGCATAGATTTGCTGAGACAAATCTCTCTTCAGCCAATCACCCTGGTGCCATATTCCAAGCATGAATGTGGGACTCATAACCGATCGAAAAGCAACCAAACAAGAATGGATGTTACCAAAGTTCTCTACCTACACCATGGATAATTTTACTACCTCCTAGTCTCTCAAGATTTACCGTAACCCACAGTCTGATCTAGGGGTCACTAGGCCCTACATCGAGACCATCTGTCCAGGATTTACCATACATCGCATCCCGATACAACTCGGCCAAACATAGAGAAATATACCTCTTGGATTTACCATATATCCTACCATTCACTATAAAGGATGCTTAGGCTCTCCGAGGCACACAATATGGATTTACCACAACCCAAAGTTTCATTTAGGGGTTACTAAGCAAGTGGATTTACTGTGATCCATAAATCAGTTCAGGGACCACTAGGCCATATGTTTATTATTTCAGAGATCCACCCCATTCAGCATTGAACCAAATCTGGCCATACAACTCATCCATAGTATGAGAAAACCATGTCATCAAATCTATATGGAAATAGAAAGGCTAGGCTGAAAACATGGTCACAACGGGAAAAACCCATTCCAAGACAACAAGATACCACATGAAATACCATGCATGCTAGATATAGCAAGGAAATCACATATCCAAATTGATACCTCCAAAGAATCCCACTATAGCCGCTTGATCCTGCTCTTCCTTGCTTGTAGTTTTTTTTTCTTTCTCCAAAGGCCAAGTGCTCCAAGAAAACTCCAAGTGTATAAGAGAGAGAGAGAGAGAGAGAGAGAGAGAGAGAGAGAGAGAGAGAGAGAGAGAGAGAGAGAGAATAATGAAAGAGCTCCAAAAAATTCTCTAACAAAAGGTACCAAATTATCCTCATAAACCATTTTATGGAAGAGCGCTCTATTTTATTCATTTTCCATTATTTTCCTTCAATTTCCTCCTCACATTCAATCTGTGACCTTCCATCTCCCTTTTCTCCCAATTTCCATTATTTTCATAAATAAATGTGCCAAAAATACTTTTTCATCTTTATTTCCTTAGCCATATCCTTTGCCAATTTCCTTGGCCATAATAAACCAAATCAACACCCCCTAGGAAATTTTTTGCAACATACAACTTAGATTAAGTGTCCCATCAACCATGGTTATTATTTGTAACTTTTATTAAATGGATTTTTCACTGGGGCTGTTACAATTTTTTCTACTCTAGAAGAGAAGGAAAATGTAAATGTCTTTGATTTAGTGGTAAAAAATTGCTCCACAATAGACATGTTCTGATGTCAATGTTTTGAGTCTACAACAAGACTCATCATTAGGAAAAAGGTTGATGTTTTTCCTGACGATGGGTCTTGTTGTAGAATCAAAATATCGAGATTAAAACATGTTTACTATGGAGCAATTTTTGACCACGAAATCAAAGAATATTCCCCACAAAAATATAGAAACATTAAAAAATTAAATTTTTAGGAAGATAAGAATGTGCTAGGAACAAGAGAGTCCTTCATGTTGAGAAAGGAGTTGATTAAGTGTCAGGAGAAAGAAGTTGTTGAGCGAGTGAAGATGATATCCTTATTTCAAGTTGTTTGCAAAGTTCAAGGGAATTTTTGTGAAGTGGTGATTGACAATGGAAGTAATGACAACCTAGTGTCTACAAAGGTTGTGGAAAAAAATTAACTTGAACAGGAAAAAGAATCCAACACCCTATAAGTTATCTTGGTTCAAGAAATGGCATCAAATTTTGGTGAATGAGAAGTGTGAGATAGAACTTCTAATCGGAAACTAGAAGGATAATATTTTTTGCAACGTGACGTTGATGGATGTGTGCCAAAATTTTCTTGGTA
Organism: Pinus albicaulis; assembly: GCA_034641835.2. NCBI lineage: Eukaryota > Viridiplantae > Streptophyta > Pinopsida > Pinales > Pinaceae > Pinus > Pinus albicaulis. The sequence continues at coordinate 1,508,042,001 of CM076584.1, read as the reverse complement.
GGACATGGAAGTTTGACATAGGAGTTGTACATGATGGAAATAAAATCACCTATAAGTTTTAGAATGATTTCATGAATCATACCTTTCTTCCAATACAAGAAGAAGGGACTTATGAAACCAGTGATCCAAAGGCTTTGGAAATCAGTGCCAAACAATTTTAACAATAGTTGAAGACAAAGGAGGTAAGTTTTTCTATTATTTACATACCCTGAGTATTTCTTACTTCCACCAGTATTTCTAATATTCCTTTAGAGATTCAAGAATAGTTGGAAGAAAACCATGAAATCATTGTAAAAGATTTACGAAATGAACTACCATCGATAAGGATTGTCAACCATCATATTAATACCCATAGTAAGTTTTTTTAATAATTTTTCTTGTCATGTGACAACTAAGGGAAATGAGGAAGTCAGAAACAAGTGCAGGATCTCTTAGATAAAGGCATGATTCAAAAAATCCTTCTTTGATTCTTGGCGCTTACAATGTTGAGCCCAAAGAAGGATGGTGGATGGTGGATGATGCATGTGTACAGGATCCAAATATTTCAATAAAATTACAATAATATATTGTTTTCCCTTGCCACATATTCATGAATCAATGGATTGTTTAAGTGGTTCCAGTTGGTTTTCAAAAATTTATTTGAAAATTTTATACCATCATATTAGAATCAGAGAGGGAAATGAGTGGAAGACTACCTTTAGAACTAATGAGGGACTGTATGAATGGATGGTTATGCCATTTGTATTGTCCAATGCGCATAGCACATTCATGAGATTGATGAATGAAGTACTGAAAGAATTTATAGAGAAGTTTTTAATTTTTTAGCTTGATGAAATCTTAGTTTATAATCAGTCAAAAGAGGAACATATAAGCCATTTAAGGTATGTGTTGGAGAGACAATAGAATGAAATATTACTTATGAATTTTAATAAATGTTCTTTTTTAAATTCAGATCTTGTATATAAAGGAATTTTCATGTCTTGATAAGGGTTGAATATGGATCCAGGAAAAGTAAAGGCTACTGTAGAATGGCCCTCTCATAGAAATACTTTTGACATCAAAAGTTTTCATGGTTTGGCGAGCCTTTACAGGAAATTCATTAGGAACTTCAGAAAAAGGAGCACACTAATTATGGAGACAATTAAGAAGAATAAACAACCATTTTGGGGGATTTTTGAAGCTAAGAAGTGGTTCTAGATGCTAAAGAAGAAGCTTACAAAAAAACCAGTCCTTAAACTTCCAAATTTTAATAAGCCTTTCCAAGTGAAAAGTGATGTCTGCAATGATGTGATTGGAGAAATACTCAGCGAGGAGGACACAATCATTTCTTATTAGAGTGAGAAAATAAATGAGACTATAAGGAAGTATACAACCTATGACAAATAATTCGATGTAACGGTTCAAGCTCTTAGGAAATTGAGGCTTTATTTATTGTATAGGGAATTTATTTTATATACTAATAACCATGCCCTCCAATATATTATGCAGCAGAATAAAATTAATCAAAGGAAAATTAAGTGGGCCAATTACTTACATATTTTTAAATTTTTTTGAAGGCACATCAATGGAAAATCTAATAAAATTGTAAATGCTTTGAGGAGGAGACAATTGTTGTTGCAGGAAAGTCAAATTTAGGTGTTATGATTTGTTTTTATGAAGTAAATGTATGAGAAGGATTTAGATTTTAAATAAGCCTTTGAAGCTTGTAAAAACCTAGCTTCTAAAAATCGAAGTCCATGGCTTGACTATTGGATCCAATATGGACTTCTCTTTAATAATAATTAGTTGTATATTCCCAACTATTCCATGAGAGAAAATTTAAATAAGGAAAAACACAGTGGAGGCCTTGGAGGACATTTCGAGCAAGGTAAGACTTATGATATACTGAAAATACATTATTTCTGACCAAATTTGAGGACTTATTTGCAAACATTTGTAAATAAATGAAGAACCTGTCAATACACCAAAGGAAGAAGAAAAATCATTCAACTGCATACCCAATTTCCCATTATAGGGATACCTTCGGACTCGGTGAGGATGGATTTTGTTTTGGGACTCCCAAGAACTCAGAAAGGTAATGATGCTATCCTTCTGGTTTTAGATAGACTTTCATAAATGACTCATTTTTTTCCCTGTGCTAAGACTAGTGATGCTAGCCATGTTTCTAATATGTTCTTTAAATAGGTGCTAAGAATAAATGGAATTCTCAAGAGTATCATTTCAGACTCAGATATTAGACTCTTGGGACATTTTTGGAGAACATTATGGAGTAAATATAGCACATAATTGTAGTTAAACTAAACATATCAACCAAATACCGATGGTGAGACTAAAGTAGTGAATAGAAGTTTGTGAAATATTTTTTCCATTTTGATTCGAGATCATCCGAAACAGTGGGAAATTTTTTTATCACAAGTTGAATATGCATACAATGATACTTTGAATAGAAGTAATAGATAAATCCCATTTCAAAATTATCTATGGAATGAACTCAACAGGAGTGCATCAGCTCATAAATTTAGTAGGAATAGAGAAGAGAAGTGTAGTAGGTGAATATTTTCCAAAATTCATACAGGAATTCCATGACAAAGTAAAGCATAACCTACATGAAAATAGTCTTAAATATAAGAGCACATCATATCTTAATAGAAGGGAGATAATTCTTGAAGTGGGTGTTATAGCATCATTTATCACCTTTATATAATTGATGGCTTATGCATTCGCCTTGGGAAACCCTTCCATTCAAACTTGGTCAAACTTCTTAAAAAATAGTATTTTGAATTCCATAGGCAACTCTGTCGATATGTTTCCATGTGCAAATGTGGGTCCACTCATATCTAACCTGTGTATATTATTTAAAATATCAAAAAATAATAAACTCCCTATTAATTGGGTCGGGCTTACATTTTTTACCTGTAGATTACTTACACCAGCCCATGGCCAAACTATTTCCCAAATAAAAGACTAATTTGAGGAAGTATAAATACACCTCAAGGGAAGGGCCTAAGGGAGGAGAGAGAATTCTATTGATGTTGTAGCCTGTTATAGCCCTGATCAAGTTTGATATTTCCTTGTGCCTCCTGCACTTCCCAGGTTTAGGAAACCCTTGTTTCCTTGTAATGTTTACCCCCTCTTTATGTTTGATCCTTTGTGCACCCATTATGGAAGAAGCTTTGCAAGGCTAGGGCTGGACGGATCCAGAGGATGGTTTTTCTTGGAGCCATGGCAGATCTTAGGTGATTTCTCCACTTTCTCTTTATATATTATCAATAAAAGAAGCTATGTCCCGTTCCTGATGTATTTTTGTTATATGTCTCCGATACATGCTAAATGATCTTGTAATGGTTTATTTCATATTATGTTTATGAGATTATATGAGATAACATGCTGAGATCTAGGATATATATGTTGTGCAACTAGTTTTTATGATTTCACTTGATTTATTTGCAGGTGTTGAAGCATAAGGAGTACAAGAGAGTTTGCACCTTGTGGGATCAACCTTAGAAGTAGGACACATAGGTAAGGTCGTCTATCCTCAGTTTTCTAGTTCAAGCATTACAAATTGTAATTTGAGTGTTTCTTGTGATGATATACTTTCTGCTCTATTAGGTCCCTCAACCCAGACGTTAGGGTAGTTTTTCTCGCAACAATGGGAGATTTGGTACTTGCACATTTGTGAAAGGAAATATTTCCAAAGGGAGAGTACAACAAATTAAAATTTAAGAATATAGGACCTTGCAAGATCTTAAAGTAATTATATGTTAATGCCTATGAACTGGAATTGCCACGTGGAGTTGGAATTTCATCAAAACTTATAGTAGAAAATTTATATAAGTATGAGTCTGAAACAAAACAACTAAAAAGTGATTATCATAAGAAACATATAGTATAGTGCGAGAAGTAGTTTCCAACTGTTACACAACATTTTGTCACTATCATTGTACTCCCTCTTTCCGAATCTTGGAGGACTCCAACAGTTATCCGTATGTCTCTTTTCCATCATGAAAATATGTCATTGCATTCCTTTCAGTCTAGAGAACAAACTCTCTATTAATCATTCATGGAGTAGCTCCCTCACATTAGGGGAATTTTGAGGTCTAAAATGGTCCTCCTAAGAAAATTATAAAATAATAGTGGAAATAATCAAATAATATTTTATTACATCATAAAAGTTTATAGGGAAAAAAGAAAAAAAATACTTTTTAAACTCGTATTTTGAACTTATCTCCCGAATTTTTTACTTAGATTTCAAGCGGGAGTACTCGTTGGATGAAAAATTTAATTCCTCATCCGAGGAGTACCCATGTTGTATACTTTAGATGGATCCTAATACACAAAAAATGATAAAAACATGAAAAATGTGATTGCAATTATGTTTCTCATGTATTTCTCATTTTTCATGTAGCAGGGTCCATCAAAAATATGCAACATGGGTACTCCTTGAATGAGGAATATAATTTTACATCCAACGACTACTCCCACTCAAAATTTCAGAAAATAATTTGGGAGATAAGATTAAAATAGGAGTTGAAAAAGTAGTTTTATTATTTCATTATTTTTTAATATTTTTACCCTTTTACTTAAAAAATGGTGAATCATCCCCCATGGTTGACATCATCATCTTGAATCCTATTGGTTCTTATAAAGTTTATTTCGGTTGTACATTTTTCTTAGGAGGCCCATTTTAGACCTCAAAATTCCCCTAATGAAACATACTTAATTGGAGCAGCACAACCCTTCTATGTCTCACAAGCACTGATGAACCATCCTAAGCTAGCGAGCAGTGCCGATCGACCTTAATATGGACATCACATCTGCGCCGATCTACTTCTGGAAGATTTTTTAGAATGGAAACGAAGCTTCATGGCCTAGAATATTCGAGACTAGAGAGATCGATGTTTTTTGGTGAGGATATGGGCGAGCTTCCTCCTTTGGGTCTCTTGTTCCTAAAAAAGAGGAACCTCCCAAAGAGATAAGCCATTTTCCCATCATAAGTGGATCCATTTCCCCTCCTCCATATCTATAAATTCATCATCCTCCAATGCCTCTGCTACTTAGAACAGATATAGAAGAGCATAGCAAAGAGAGGTTTGAATATTTCCATAATCTTTGAAGAAGAGAGTTGAGGTCGTATCCTTCTCACACTCAGTTGAAAACGAGTGCTTCAGAGACGTTCCCAGATTCAGACCCACTGAAGGAGAGCTTTGGCATAAAGGTGGAGGTTGTAACTCCTCTTATATCAATAATATGATAAAAATAACATTTATTTTCCATTCTTTTTCATGTTTATGATTAAGAATTCTAGCATTCCTTGATCAGATAGATAGGTTATACTTGTAAATGCATGTTGCACTTGTATACTTCTTGTTTTTTCTTGGTCACTTGTGCAGGTAATTGAACACTGTTAGAAGTGGAGATCAAAATTTGTAAAAGTAAATGATAAAGGAGATTTGACGAAGAGAAACATCACAGAATCAAATCAAGGGAGGCCGTCTCGTTCGATCTATATTTCATTTATAATCTAGGAAAGTAGGTATTAACTTTTTTCCCTTGTTTCTAGACCCAATCTGGGGCTAGAGGGATCATCTCTTTTTGCAAAGAGGATTTACCTATACAACAAGTTGGTGACTCCACTCCGGAGTCATTTCCTTTGGTTGCTTTCCAATATTTGAGTTTTTTGGTTTTTCGTCCATATTTTGTCGAATGTTTATCTCTCCTTGTTTTTTGGATTTTTTGACTGCTTATAGGAATTAATTTTTATTCTGAGGTGATAAGGTTGGTTTGATTTAGGCAAACCATTTCGTTTCTTTATCATTTTCCTTCATTAGCAATGTTATTTATCTAACAAAAGCATTGATCAGTGCTAAACGTTTTAACAAAAAGGTTTTTATTGTCTTCTAGCGCGAGGCGCAACCTCACAGGCGCATTGATTTTTATGTGATTGCTTTTAGGATTTCCATTCATTGAGTTCCAATGTGTCTTGCCCTTTTAGATTCTTTTCTATGCTAAATTTTCTCTTGTTCTATTATGTTCAACAACCTGATTTTCTCATTTAGTTCATTTTTGGTATTCTTTCTTTTCAACTGTGCATCCTCACCATCCGAGAGTTTCTAGGTGTTTCGAGTCATTTGATTGGTTGCATGCTTTGTTGGGTTCCAAACCTGCTATTGGGCTAGTTTTTTCGTCTATATCCTACCTTTTGATTTGGTTGTGTTGGTTTTTTTGGATTTTTCTGTGATTACATTTTTCAAGTGTCCATCCAATGTGCATTTAATTCTCTCTTTTGGATCACAGGCATAGATCAAATTGATTGTATTGGACTGAAAATTCTTTGTTTGTGTGATAATCAGTGTGAAAAGCGAAGAGTATTTGTTTTGAGAAAGTGGTTCAGAATATATCTTTAGTGCTTAGACTCTTTACATTTTGTAGAATTTGGAGGAATTCATTTGGAATACTCAAGACAAGTGTTTGTGTTTTCCATTTTGTGTACTTTTGCATTTTTGTTCATAGAAAGAAAAATAATTTTGCATACATATCAAATTTTGTGTTTCATTGAAAGTGCATTAGATAATTTTCATTCAGAAATCATTTTTGAGATTCATCATTGAACTTAGATTATGTGGTTTAACAATTGAAAGCTGAAAAGTGTATTGATGTCATTTCTCATTCATCAAAAGAAAAGGAAAAAATACAAATGCATAATTTTTGAAAAAAAAATTCTTAGATTATATTGCATACTTTACATATTTGAATATTTTGTTTTGGATTGGGATAGTGTGAGTGTTATAGTTTAGAAAAGCTTCGTTTGGTGCATTTTTCTTCATTGCATCATTGTTTGATAACGTTCATAAAATTGAAAGAATCATTTTTCATATTAGTTGCATTATAGGTGTTTAAGTGACAATCCTTTTGAGCCTTGAAATTGAAAATTTAATCAAGATCAATTTAAAAAGAACCTCAATTATCCTAAGGAGAACTTGAAACCTAACATAAAATATTTAGTGGTTTAGGGTAGAGACGTGTTTCGACGTTGTAAAATTTAGTAACTGTCACTAACAGTCCGTGTTACAATTCGAGGGTGATATCTCGTCCCACTTATGGAATTATATTGATGTATGATAAGTATATTTGGGGCTCTCTCATTGAACAATCACAAATTAGATAGCACTACTATCGATTGAACTCCCACGTACCATTGCGTATATTTTGGGAGACACCATTAGGTTGCAAAACTGCCATAGGTAACTGAGTCCGCCACCTTGTAAATGTGATACACCAAACACAACATTTGGGGAGATTCACTGTCGTACGTTACGTCCTTGGTAAAATTATTTTCTAAGGTGTTTATGAAGGTCATGGATACTAGGTAAACCCTGTTGCCTAGTTTACCCCTTTTTGGTTTATTTTATGTTTAATTTATAAAATTTACTGTCCACGATAACAAATCACCCGTGCTCATACCCTTAGTTGATCTTAGGTTGAGATTAATGGCAATAGTTCTTGAGTTTACCAACAGAGGAGTCCCATCAAATGGGAATCCTGGTCCTTTTCATTCTTTCAGAAATGTTGGAGCTCCTTACATGGAAAAGTTGTCCCTTCTAGGATTAACCATTGGTGTGCCAGTTTGGTTATTTTAGACCCGTATGGTTTTGAACGTCCAAAATTATTTTCAACCAAGTTCTCCTCCACCTCAACAATGTCAACCCCATGTTGATCTTAAGGTTTACCCCTCATCATATTCGGCCACTTCTTTACCTCATTCTTCCTCTTCACCTGTTGAAATTATGGATTCTAGTAACCAGGTAGCTCAAAAGAAGAAGAGGTCGAAGAAGAAGAAGGAAAATAAGCAAGGAGGTGTACCAGCGACCATCGCTACTAATGAAATTGGCATTGAAAAAACTTCCACTCTATCCCAAAAAATCAAATTCCCTTGCAAGTTATGCGAGGGTGACCACCTTCTTAGGAATTTATCTAGTATTCCAAAGGTATTAGAAGTGTGGCCCATTGGCCATATTCATATTTCACCATCAGTCTTTGGACATCATGCTGGTGATGAACCCTCAGCTAGAGATAATAAGACTCATAAGAAATAGTGTAAGATAAATATTTCCCTATAATTTATCTGAAGGAATCCATCCCATTCACCTATTGCCTTATATATATGAAGCCTCTAATGTGATAGATACCCTTATGACTTTTGAGTCCTCTCTTCTATTTGGTTATCAGAATATTTATTCGAGTCCTCGGCTAGTTGATCAAGGGATTGATAGAGATTCATCTCTGGTCAATTCCACTCTCTCCAAAATTCAATCTCATGAGTCCATTCCTGACCAATCATTGGTTGAGAAAAATCAACCTAATTCCACCTACGGTTCATCAGGTGTTTTCCATAGAGAGTGAATGTCATACCACTCAGGTTCTCTTTGTTTCCTCCAATTCCTCGGGATCAGAGGGAGATCCTCCTATTCCCATGGTCCAGGAGGGTGATCCTTTGACTCCATTCCCATAGTCCAGAAGGGTGATCCTCCTACTCCCATAATGCAAGGGTATATTCCTCACATTATTATGGCACCCTCTCCCTGTAGTTTGGTCTCTTCCTTTTATTGGAGTCAAATGGCAGGATATCATCTTCCTTCTTACTTATGCTTTGAGATCACGGTGCAGGCCTATAATGTGGCCATACCTAGCACGATTATAGATGAGGTGCATTTGTTAGTATTTTATCCTAAACTACCCAGCAAGCTTCTGGTTCTCCAAAGCTTGTGCCTATTACCCGTAATTTGTTGGCTTTTAACAATGGAACCAGTAAACTGTTAGGGATCCTTCTGAAGTTTCCTATTACCTTGGGAGGAAGTATTATCTATATAGACATGATGGTTGTCTAAGGCCCCTTGGATTTTAACTTACTCCTAGGGAGAGACTATACTTATGTCATGGGAACGCTTGTCTCTACCGTATTTCATGTGACTTTGTTTCCACATGAAGGTCGAATCGCGACTGTTGATCAACTTGCATTCATTGGTCCTATTATGACACCTAGTTTAATATCATCTCTTAATGGTCCTTATACACCAGTGGTATTTTCATAGCCATAGGTTAATTATGTGGCCACATTTTTATTTCCAGCATCTAGTCATAGTGTCATTAGTGATGTCGTGTACCCTATACTGCGGGCATTGGATCCCAATATCTTGAGTGTATTTCTCCCCTCAAATGAGAACCTCTTGGAAGCCATGACTTCTTATATTTAATGATCAAGTCTTCAGAGCATATTTCATTTTCTTGTGTCAAGCTCCTTAAAGAATGAAGCAAGCCCTTCAGAGCATAGGTCCTTTTCTTGTGTTAAGGTCCTTTAAAAATGAAACAAGGTGTCGTGAGGATAGTTATTTTACTATACAAACCTCGTTAAAAAATGAATTAGGTCTCATAAGTATAGTTATTTTACTGTGTCAACCTTGTTAAAAAATTGAAGAAGTCCCCTTTCAATTTGAGCTTTTAATTTGATCTCGTAAAATATTAGTCGAGTGTTTCAGTTGATCTCATAATTGAACCTTCACTCCATTCACCTGTCAGTAACCAATAGTCTAACCAAGCGAATGAACTAAAGCTTACGAGCATGCACCTAAACTTAAGTCACCATGCTAGGGACATTCAAAAAATTTTCAAGTATAGTTTATCTTTTTTTCAATCTTGTGTAAAAATGAAACCAATACCAAGCATAATTTTCCATGTTTTCAAGCTTGTGTAAAAAGGAAACCATTCTCATTTTACCTCTTGTGATTTCCATTTTATCAGCTGGTTTTTCCACACGAGTCTTGGTATTATCATTTTATCATCACCATCTGCTTGTCCAATCATATGCCTTCACATGGTTGTTTTACCTATTCCCGAGGAATCGTTGTGATGAGTGGCCTTGTTAGCCGGCCTCTTAACCTTTTATGTGTTTTTGAGTAGTTCCATCATGACTGGAACTGGTTGTTATCCTTTATACCACTCGTTCCTTCAGGTGGAGTCACCTTTAAGCTCTTTTCTGACTCTCAAAAAATGAAAATATTGCTGAGTATTTGTCTTTTTGAACTCTTTAAATTAAACAAAATGTCATTTACCGAGTATACATTTACCCCTTTTTCAGGTTGGGCTAAACTATATCCGAAAAAGGAATACCTTAGTGAATAATGACTAAGAGGTTCTCTCTAACTTTTTTTTCTGCCTTTTTGTATTTGAGGGACTATCTACGAAAATGGCACTATGGAGTTTTCTTTTCAGCCTCTTTTCAAACTCTCCAAACGTGAAAAGGCACAGATTTTCACGATTTTCGAACTCGGTAAAATTTAACAACATTGAACTCGTCATCATGATGCTACAAAGCTCCTCCTTCCTAAGGCTCGTAAAATGTACTAGGATGGACTTGTCTAAAGGACAAACTTATACGACAAGAATATGTTATCCCCTTCAAGCTTGTATTAAAAAATAATTTGGGTACTCACCAGAAATGGTGGGGGGGTAATGGAAGTATTTGTCAGTTGCATCGACAATATGTCACTCTTTAACATAACACTTGTATCCAATTTGTGTCAGGTTAGGGACATCCTACATTCACTACTTTTCCTCCATGGGTTTTGGAAATACGTTTTCCTCTCATTCAATTACCAATCTTTTCAACATGACCTCGGATTCCCTTTGAGTCTATGGATTCATGTCACCAATATCAAGAGCAGTTCCTTGTGCATTTTTTCATTACTTGATTCTCTGTTCAGGCATGATTCACAACCATCATGTTCCTCTATCTCATGTCGATGATGTGGGATAGATCATGGCCCTCCTCCAATGGATCGCTTCCTGTCAACTTTAGCTCACTCTCTGGGAAGTTGATCTAGAGACTCCTTTCAGTACCATAGAGCCTGCATGCCTTAATGGCAGTTTTTTTGCATTTGACGATGGGTTCACCTCATTGGCCTTTGATCAGATGATTTTATGAGTGTTTGATTTCGGTTCCTTATTCACATCTAATGGATTTTACTCCTATTACCTTGAGGGCCATTATTATTATTTGTGGCATCTCTCATGCATGTTAACAATTTACATCCTTGATTGGTAATTAGGAAATTTTCTTGCATGTTTGACTTTAGCTCACTCATTCACTTGACTGAATTTGTACTTGATCGAGTTGTGACGAAGTGCAAGAAATTGGATTTTGTCTGATAAATTCCAGGTTGTGAGGCGATATGAGTTATTCATGACTGTGTACATGAATCATTTTTATGGATGGTTTTGACCATACCTGAGTCCATATTTGTGATCTTTCTTATTGTTGGATGGTTGTGTGGATGCCATGGATCCTATTGCATGATATATTTTACGAATGGTTGCGTCCATGCCTTATACTCATCTATTTATATTAGATATTTCTGTTGTATATATGTACTTGATTCACAGTTTTTGTGACAGCGTCGTCTTGGTCTTGGCATGTTTTCGTAAAGAATTTTACTCCTCACTCTCGTTTTGCCTTCATGATTTAGGGGGAATTTGTTACAGAAAAATTTGTCAATTTCCTTTTACTCCATGTTCTCGTATCCTGGAGGACCCTAACATTGATCTATGTGTCCCTTTTCCATCATGAAGATATGCCATTGCATCCCTTTCAGTTTGAAAAAAAAACTCTCTGTTAATCATTCCTAGAGTAGCTCCCTAAAAACATACTTATTTGGAGCAGCGTCACCCTTATATGTCTCCCCACTACCGATGACCCATCCTGAGCTGATGAGTAGTGCCGATCAACACTAGTATGGTTATCACATCAACATCGATCTACTTCTGGAATAATTTTTAAAATGGAAACAAATCTTCATGGTCTAGAATCTTCGAGAGCAGAGAGCTAGATGTTTATTGGTGAGGATATGTCCAACCTTCCTCCCTTGGGCCTCTTGTTCCAACAAAAGAGGAACCTCCCAAAGAGATAAGCCATTTTCCCATCATAAGTGGATCCATGTCCCCTCCTCCATCTCTATAAATTCATCATCCTACAATGCCTCTTCTAGTAATAACAGATATAGAAGAGCATAACAGAGAGAGGTTTGAAGATTTCCATAAGCTTTGAAGGAGAGAGTTGAGATCCTAGCCTTCTCAGACTTAGATGAAAACGAGTGCTTTGGAGATGTTCCCGCTTTTAAATCCATTGAAGGAGAGCTTTGACATCAAGGTCGAGGTTGTAACACCTCTTCTATCAATAATATGATACAAATAATATTTATTTTCCATTCTATTTCATGTTTATGATTAAGAATTCTAGCATTCCTTGATCAATTAAATAGTTTATACTTATAAATGCATGTTGCACTTGTATGCTTCTTGTTGTTTCTTGGTCACTTGTGTAGGTCATTGAATTTTATTAGCGACAAAGATAAAACTTTGGAAAAGTAAAGGATCAAGGATCGTTGACGAGAGCAACATCGCAACATCAAATCAAGGTAGGGAATCTCCTTCTATATTTGTTTCATTTATAATCTAGGGAAGTAGGTATCAGCTTGTTTCCCTTGTTGCTAGACCCACACTAGGGCTAGAGAGATAATATCTATCCATAGAGAGGATTTAATTATACAACACAATAGTTGAACCTTTACAATCTAAAAGGATTTTGTATAAGCAGTTGATCAAGAAAACCAAGGACAAAATCTATTTTGAATACTTGGTTAACTAGAAAAACCTTCTAGTTTCAAATTCAACCTGGATGACTACCACATTTATAAAAAAATTTGGAAAATATTTTGAATAAGTTGTGGACATGCATCCATGATATATTTTTTCCATGGGAGCATGAGGCGGGGGCATCCATAATTTTCATTGACCGAGAGGTCAAAATAAATTACTAGAGGAGTTGGTTCCTTAATGATTTGTTTGTTAGGCTAGGATATGTTTGGACTATCCATGTAATTCTTTAAATTAGACATTTTGTCGTATATTTTTTAATTTCCCTAAATTGATCATTTTTATCCTACATTTGTGGGCTCGGACCCAACCATTTGTAAATCTATATATTATTTTGATTTTAATAAAAAAAGAATTTTTAGAGTGGTGTGAGCGAGAGCTCTTTATTTTATTTTCCAACAATGGTGTGCACTCCCTTATCGACATCACAAACACACAAACACACACACACACACATACACATATATATACATAGATACATACATGCATGCATGCATGCATATATATATATATATATATCTATATATATATATATATATATATATATATATATATATATATATATATATATATATATATATATATATATATATATATATATATATATATATATATATATATATATATGCGCACGACCCAATAGTTATTTCTGTGTTTCATTGTTGTAGGAAAGAGCAACATATAATACATACATAAAAACATCCATAGATACATACACATATATATAAGTTGATGTGTCTCAGGAGGAGTGAAACAAAGGCTGAGAAAAGAAGGCTTGATGAAGAGGAGCTCAAAGGAGTGGTCGTAAAATGAAAGGAGAGAAGGAACAATGAGGACTTGCTCAGAAGGGAGCCACAAGGCCAGAAGAGAGATGAGAGGAGCCAGAGAAATCATAGGATTCAATGATAGTCAGAGTACATAGCCACCTACCAATATAGTATATATGATTCCCACACAACACTAAGTCGAATTTCAATTTTGCAAAGTCCATCAGTTAACAATACTTGTAACCGTCGAATTACGAAACTCATAAAAGCGAGTGCCCTACAGCCTGAAAGCCTAGAATCTTGAAATCCTGGAACCATTTATAAACTGCATTTTGAAAATTTCCAGGAAAAAATGATTGTCTATTAATGGAAGTGACATGAGACAAGAATTTTCTCATTGGCCAGGACTGTCAAGCCCAAAAATAATTATGATTGAGTGTCAGGTATCACTAAAGGGACCAATACACACAGTTTTATATTACAAGTGGGACAACCTAGAGGATAAGAGGTAAGTGGTGGCGATAAAAGGTGAACCAGCCCAAGACTAGGCGACAGGTCCCATAACCGAAAGGTTGTAAGCCCATAACACTTTCGAAATGCAATTCAAAAAAGAGTGCCAAGCTCCAGGTTCACAAGCATATGAGCGCAAACGTGGGTGAGGACGTATATATATATATATATATATATATATATATATATATATTTATTTATTTATTTATTTATTTATTTATATCTACCCATAGTTGTATAGAGTTTTCCACCCTTCTGACTCCTCCCACCTTTAATAAATCTTCCTAGTGTTATTGCCTCGAAGGTCGAAGGAAGTGTCAATTTGCGGAACCAATGTAATGGGTTGATTTAGAGACAATTTGAGTTAGATTTGTATCATAATTATTGGTGTTAAATGTGTATGGATTTTGTCCCATTTTCTTGAATATATACTTATAGGATAATAAGGGTACTAATTGAATATGGGGATTTTGATGTAATTTAGGTTACGATAGATAGTTGCAATTCAACATCCTAGATGTCTATGAGTAGAATAACATTGTAATTATCTCGAGTATTTTCCACGACCGAGCACAGATTTAATATAAGGAGTACTCATTTCCGTGGGAAAAGAAAAACAAATCATACAAATACCTATGATAAAAGCATAGTAAATTCATATAATAGTGACATTTTCTTATTAGGTAATATGATTTTTATTATTAAAACACATGTATAGAGAAATAAATAACCATGATCATCAATGTCATTTATTGTATACGTAATAAATAACCATGATCATCAATGTCATTTATTGTATACGTAATAAATGAAAAAAAATAGTAACAACAACAATTTTATATGGTTCTTGTTTCAGCTATAGAGTTAATTAAAGAATTGGGGAAGAAGGTTATATATTCTATAAATAGTAAAAAAAAATTAATAGCAATAACAATTTTATATATTCTTTTTATGGGTTATAGAGATAGTTTAATAATCATAGAAGAAGGTTGAAAGCTTTAACAAATTGTGTTTAGTAAAACAATTATGTATTAAAATACAAACTAATTAATCTATGTTTAAAAAGACAAACAATAATTTGATATATATATATATATATATATATATATATATATATATATATATATATATATAGATGTATTCAAATTTAATTATAAAATACAAATAAATGAAATGAAAAGTTATTCACTCAAATTAAAGTTAAAGAAAGTTTATATATCTTACATAGAGCTAAAAAAATTACAAATAAATATCAACTAATAATACATGTAAAATAAAATTTATATCCATAAAAATATATACTTTCCAATCAGAAAAAAAAGATAATAAATTATATGTAACTGACATGATACTATTCACTAAAAAATAAAATGAAAATACTCAATGTAAATATAAACATTTTTTTGTCTTCAATAAAATGTTTATATAAGTCCACAATATTATTTGTGAATATAGACTGATAATGGAATTTTTCAGGCAACATAAAGATGAATTAAAATGTCTATGATACATTTTTTATTTTTATTGTAGATATAATATTTATATGTATCTAAAGCACTCCAATTAAAAACATTTATTCAACCTCATTCTTCTCGCATTCCTTCTACACTTCTTTTCTGTTTCCTAACTACAATGTTTAAAAACAAAGTCAAGGCAATGCAATTGAAACAAGAAAAAGTACTTGGAAACAAGAAAATAAATATGTATTACTATGAAATTTTCATATTAGAGAGAATGTACACATAATTTTTGACCATCGCGAATTCTTATCCAATTTTGGGTTAACTTAATTAAAAATTAAAAAAATTGGTTTATGTCTTTGCCTAGCAATTTGTAGTTAATTTTTTTCTAGAATTTATTTTTACTTACAATGTTACTTATATAAATTCAATTTTACCATATATATATATATAATTGAATCCCTACATGATATAAGTAGGAACTATTTTACAAACCATACACATTAGAGGAAATTTCATCGTAAAAGTGCCCATAAAATTTTCATGTAATTTCTATGTCATAATACATAAACCAATAAAAATGCTTTAAATTTAAAAAGAGGTACATGTAAATATTTTTGAGGTAAAAGAAGAAAATATACTTTTTTTAATTGTATTTTTTGGCTTATAGCCTTACATGTTTACTCAAATTTCATGTGTAGACACTTGTTGGATGTAGAATTAAAATTCACATCCAATGAGTACCCATTATGCATACTTTCGAGAAGACCCATATTGATAAAAACTACAAATACTTTAAAAAAATTGTTTAACACATTTTCTTAATGTATGTAATTTTTTTATCAATGTGTATATTCTCAAAGTATGCATAATGAGTTCTCATTGAGTATTCAATTTAATATTTCATTCAACGAGTGTCTACACATGAAATTTGCGTAAATCTATATTGAGGTAAATTAAAAATACAATTTAAAAAAGTAGTTTTCTTCTTTTCCGTCCAAAATTTATAACTATTATTTTATTATTTTTCCTTAGGAGGCCACTTTTAGACTGAAATTTACTGTAATGAATATATTATCTACTAAGTGCAAATTAAAATTATAAAACAATGATTAAAAAAAATTCCATTCAGGATAAATTTGATAATATATATGGCTTGGTGGATGGTTGTGCATGCAACAACAATATTCATTCATTACTATTTTATTATCATTCTACTTTTTCTTTTCCATCCTAACATGACCACCCTTTCACGTGTCTAGTTAGTGGAATCTACTTCTCTATACTTTTGATTTTTCCTTGGTCAACTTCTCTATAGTTTCACTTTTTACACAATCAATAATATACTACTCGCCACCAAAGTTAACCTTCTTGATTTATTTCTACAAATATAGATATTTCACTTCTCGTTCACAATAATTCATTAGTAGCGATAGAATTGTTTGATGATTTTTATAATCTTTGCTTTGTATTTATATTCAAAATATCAACGACCTCGTAAAACTAGAGCGTTTTATCATTGTGTGATTTATCACACAAAAAAAATCCATGTGTTGTTGAATTATATCAACTAATATAACAAAACTATACAAAATTTTCATTCTTTATTTATCAATAACATGAGTTTTTCGCCAACAAAATTTAATCATTGTATTTATCTTAGATAAAAAGTAGATTATTAATTATAATTGTATCACATAATTTAAAATTCTACACATAATTAGAAAAACTATCACATAATTAAAATTCTACATATTTTAAATGTTATAAATAATCAATTTATTACACTTTTATTATGGAAAGGCTTATTTATTTCCATCTTGTTCCAATTCATTTTTTATTCAAATACTTGCTTAAATTATGATGGGTAGTAACTAATAGTAAATATGTTATTTACATTAATATAAACTATTTTCATGGATTTTAACTTGAGGTGTTTTCATAAAGTTTAATAATAAAAAATCATTACGTAATAGGAGGTACATGCTAGGCTTCAAAAGGCAATCCTTGGCTCTGCCAAAACCAATTTTCGCTGCACGAAACCATGAAGAGGGGTGAAGGAAGGAAGCTAGTGCAACCATAATTGACAGGGTCTATATGCTAGTTCAGGGGTATGTTCTTCTACAATTCAACCTCTTGGTTTTTCCTAAAAATAATTACACAAACAGGCTAGAGGAACGACTCTAATTCTATGTATGTTGTTAACCATCCGCTGTTTAGCAATCTAGAATGGTAAATTAATACCACTGGAGGATATTCAACATCGTTTTCGTGACCCTTGTCAGTTCGATAAGCCCAAACTTAAGTCTCTGTTTCAATTACATGGGAATTGTAGTCAATTTTATAGATGTAAACATCATTATTCCTTCCCATATGGTAGGAATTTCACTTTTGTAAGTCTTTGCCTGTTTTTTTTAATCTTGAAAATTAAAAGGGTTAAATGGGGGAACCTTTGCTGTCTGTGGATTACTAAGTTCTGGCGAAAGAAAGTCTGTAATTTTAGTTTTAACCAAGTACTAGGTTCTAGTTTTAATATGAATCACAGTATTACTGGGAAGCTGGGTATAAGATTCCAAACCGGGCAGGGTATTAGAATGCATATATTTAATCTATATGATCTTTGTCCTCGATTTAACCTTCATCCTTTCCATTCAGGGAGGCAGGGTTTTAGGTATCGCAATGTTGGGTTTAGTTTCAACTTGGGTAGGTTTGGTACAGTCTTTACATATATAATACCGACTATTTTCAAGGTCTATCTCTATGTCTACTATAAAACTAGGGTTGGCAATTTTCATGGTCTTCGGCATTAAATCTATCATGAGGAGCATCACGAGTCTCTGGAAGGTTATGTTCAGTTGATAGGAAGTTTAATTGTTATATCAAAGTTCTGCCATCATACAGGAGCACAGATTGTTAATACAGGTTTTATTTAGTGAAATACTCAGAACAGAACAATGGGAAAGAGACAGACGAGGCAAATTGTGGCTCAGAATACAGATAAAGGGAAGCAGAAGCTGCAAGCTGAGACTAGCAAATGCAGGAGAAAGACCAAGCAGGAGGTGTGAACCTCTCCACAACTTACTCCCTTGGCAATCCTATACAAGTCAGGAATGTGATTCAACACTGGGAAAGAGAGAGTTACAGTAATGAAGAAGACAATGAAGTTGAAGCAAAAATTATGGACTTTATTATTGATCCCAGTAATACCAGAGGACGTCTTTCTTTGTTTAACCAAACAGTTCACACATATTGGATTATAATAATGTGTGCTGGCCAAGGCTATGCAAAGCATTCATCCAGGGAAGGAGACTCAAGTATCAACAATGATGGAATTGCTTTAGGATATAAACAAACAACTGCATCATATAAAGGTGACACAATATCAAGTGGCAAATCGAACTGGACAAATTGAAAGACAGATACAACAACTGCAGGAAGTGGACATACTTGGTTCCACAACGAAGGATCCGGCACCAATTGATTCCTCTAATGGATAGTAATCTAGCTCAAGTTTATGATTTCTGCAAATAATCGTTTAGCTCATAATTGTTACTTAGTCAATGCTTTAAATAGTGAACTAGCTAGTGTGGATAGCAGAAGAATGAAACATTTTCAATTTTGGTTGGCCTTCAATGCATTAAAGTGGCCAATAGAACTGGTTTCCTTCGGGTAGGTTGAAGTCACCGACTTCGAATGGAATGTAATCTACTTTTTGATGATAAATAGAAAATAGCAAGGCAATACCAAATTAACAAAAAATATAATCATGGCCTAAATATTGCAACTAAATCTATATTATGATAAAAAACATTTGAGGCAGTTATCTATATGGCACAAAGACAACAATAATACTTTCAATGTTATGGTCCAATCAAATATTTGTTTTAATAATATTGAAAAATAAATAATTGATTTTCAAAGTTTTTAGACCTAGAGTATGATATGTAAAGAAATTTTACTCAGCAAAATAAAAAAGATTAAACATCTAAAAAACAAAATATTTAAAATTTACAGTTCCAAAAATTTGATCCCGGCGACCCATAGTAAATCCGAAACTAAATAAATCTACGCTGATATAACTTAAAGTGATCAATGATATATCGTGCCTTGACATCGAATAAAAATATAGAATTTTAGTGAAGTTAGATAAATCTACGCTGCTACAAAGTGATCAATGGTATATCGTGCCTTGGCAGCGACTAAAATATAGAATTGAAAACACTAAAATGACAATCGTGAAGCGTCCATTTTAGGTGGATTGTGATCCTGTGCAATTAATGACCATTAAAATCCATGTCCCTGTGTATTGAAAAAGAAAGCCGGCCATGGCAATGAGTAGACAGGTTGAAGCTTAGTGAGCGGATGGGTCTTCGTCATACTATAAACACGCACTCACATAAAGACACACAACCGGATGCAGACATTCGTATGAAAAAATAATCCAACCCAACGATTGATTAGATTGGATTACTGTGGGTGAAAACAAGTCGAAATGTTTTTAGTTTTACACCGCACTACTATGATCTATCCCAATGTAATTATTAATACCGTGATCTATCCAATCAAATTATTAAATTTATATGCGTAAAACACTGAGATTCATGTAGAATAATGTGATTTGAGAAGTAAATTTCATTGTATAAATGGGTTGTACAGTCGTTATCTGTGAGTGGTTGGAGGATGAAAGGTATTACAAATCAGAATTATAATGAGTCGTGATGAGCGCATGTGCTTGCATGTGCAACACTATCGTCCACCATCCACTCACGGGGGCGTTTCCTGAATTTATTCTCTCATCGAAATCTTAACTCTGGGTTCCACAATTCTTAGTGAACGTCGGATTTTCGTCCCCTCTACTAGATTTTACTCTGCAATTCTCCTCTTTGTTAACTAGCAATACCATTTAAACAAGACCAAGGGATTGCAAAAACACATCCCAAGGATGACATGAAGGAAAGAAAACAAGCATGTAAGAAGGACAAATCATTATTAAAGAACCGACCTTACTACATGATGAATTATGAGGAAGTTAACGAAGGGAAAGCTCTCCTAGCTGTAGCATGTTGATGTAGATAGGCATTTCCACTTCTTACACTAGTAGGTGTCTCATAGTTACAGGCTTAAAACATTGATTAGATTTTTCCCATCTATTATGTGAATGTAGAAGTTGGCAATCGTAGCTTTTGATATAAATGTGAGAATATCTTGGAAAAAGGAAGCTATCAAAGGTAATTATTTTATCAAGCGATTTGTCCTTCATTATTTTATCAAAGCATTTGTCCTTAATTATTTTATTAAGGAACTTGTTTTTGGAAATCTAATAATAAAAGTAAAACCTTTCACAACGATTTGTCCTTAACTATTTTATGAAGGAACTTGTTTTTGGAAATTTAATAATGAAGGTAAAACCTTTCACAACGAAAAAGGAATAACCATCTTTCTTATTAATAGTGATAGCTTTAGTAACTTCGATCTCAATCTAAACTTTTGGTAGATACCAATAAATTATGGCAGTGGGTCTTTAGAATTGGTAAGAAAATGGATCCTGTGAAAAGATATATTACCATTTATAATAACAAAATGAAAAGTAGAAAAGTAGATGTAGGAAAAATTATTCATAATCTTAAAAAATAATAAAGGTAGCTATTTATTTCAAAACTAGATAACATAATAAACACTATGTTTGAATTCTCGCCATTTTTCAAAGGAACTTTTCCTTACACAAGACAAAATCATTGTGCTTGGAGAATAACAGTGCGGAACTGGCCAACGGAGTCCATGAATATATCAATTTTGAAATTATAAAAGAGAGCATTCAAAATGAAAGTGTTTTTTTTTTTTTTTTTTCCAATCTCTAAATAATAAAGAATACATACAAATCCAGGGAGGAAACGGATCTGCATATTTTCTTAGCCTGCCTCTTTAATGTAAGCCTTTGGGCGGAATCCTTAAGGCTCATCAATACTCCTATTCGATGGGAAGGAGAAAATATCCAACAAGCTTGGAACCGGTGGTGGGAGGAAGCCCCTGATGACAAAGTTTCTACGATCCCCCTCTTGATTGCCTGGGGTACATGGCTTGCCAAAAATAGAGTAATATTTCAAGATCTTCCTTTCCCCATTGGGCGTTTGGCTGCAGAACGTGCACCTATCTATGACAGTATCCCATCTTCATTTGGTCGTGCCCCTTCTCGTAGCATTCAACCAGAACATATCAAGGAGGGAGTTCCTTGGGCCTTTTTTGACGGAGCCTCTGACATCAACAGGAGGTGTGGAGCTGGTCTGGTTATCCACTTATCCCCAGAAAAGTCCCTGTGAGCTTCAGTGGGCCTTGGGCAAGGGACAAACAATTTCGCTGAATTTAAAGCCCTTCATTACCTTCTCTATTGGCTAACCTCAAGACATTTCAGGAAGATTTAGATCTTTGGCGATTCTATGAACATTGTGAAATGGTTTAATGGGACTCAACACTGCAAAAATTACTTGTTGCTGCCTTTGCTTAAAGAAATTTTACGGATTAAATGTTTTTTCACTGAGATCATTGTTTGCCACAATTACAAGGAACGGAACCAGGACGCAGACCGCCTATCTAAAGAAGGTTTTGTACAAGCTATGGGGACCTGGGCAGTGATAGAGATGGAAAATGGGGTTGTTCATCCGTTGGAACAACCCATTTTTGGATAAAAAATCACTTTTATTTTCTCATTGTATATATTCCACAGTATTTTCACTTTTCCTTTAATGTTTCGAATCAAACTTTTAAAAACTGTTACTCAACTATTAATGAGTTGCAAGATTTTTTTCGTCACTGGGGAGGTCTTGGGACTCATGTGATGAATTGCTTTTTCCATCTTAGGGAATTGGGATAGTCTTTATTGCCAATTTCCTATGTTTTTTGTTATGGAAGGGAAGCCTTGGCTTCTGTTGGCACATGATCATTCATGTCATCATCTTTGTTTCAGATAATAACCGAGAGATGTGACTCAATGATTGTGTTTTTCCTAAGGTTATTTTTGGACAGGCTGCTTTTGAGATACCCTTCAGGTATTCAAAGCAGCTGAGAATCCCTTCTTCTCCTAAAATAAGGAGAAATGGAGTTGATAAGAAATTTTATGCATATGCTATGTGACTCTCTATTTATAATAGAAAGTTCAATTTTTTTTTCTGTGGAAAAAAATAATAATAAAGAATACATACATTGGTGTCCATGAAAAATTTCAAAGAGCTAAAAAATCATAATCATGTATTTAAAATAAGATATAATCAATTTCAAATAAAAAAATACCACAAAAATAAATTATTGCAAGGACAAATAGAGATGTTCATGAAAAATTTCAAAGACCTAAAAATCATAATCATGTATCTAAAATAAGATAAAATCAATTTTAAATAAAAGAATACCACAAAAATAAATTATTGCAAGGACAAGTAGAAAGCCCTTAAATAAGTCACCTAAAGACAATGCACAATGAATACTCTCAATATTCACATATAAAAAGATATATCTATAAAGAGTAAGCATGTGGAATCTACATATGAAAGATTCACTATTCATCACTTAACCAACAAAATATTTTATTAATTATCTCAATTTGTTTGCGATTATAAAAGTAATTTTTTATTAGTGAAGGAATCACAATTTAAGGGTATTTAAACTTTCAAATCAATCAAGTGCTACATTAAGCATGAGTTACACTAATATTTATTATCGTTGAACTACTATGAATTTCAAACCTTACTCACTTTAAGAAATGGAGTCTATTCAAACTAACTAAGTTTTACCAAAATTATATATATATATATATACTTTTGGATCATACCATTCTAACATTGAAAAGGAAATGACAAACACAATTGATCCTATGTTAGTAGAAACATTTAATGCTAATGAGGTCATTGAACTAGTTGTTGCTAGGCTTGATAATTAAGGGGGCTAGACTAAGGTTAGAAGGCGAAAGGGGAGAAAAAAATAAGCAAGGTCTTGTCCCAAGAATTAATTCCTAGCATGCAAAGTCTATAGTTTGGTTTGTGGTGACTTCCACCATGGATAAATGATGTATATTTGTTTTAAATTGTTGTAATCACCTTGATCTAGGGATTTATATTGTACTTGGATTGGTTAAAGGCATTCTATAAGGGGTTTTTTGGAGATATGAAAAGACATGTGATCATTTTTTTTTAAAGGAATACAATTTGCTATAATTTACAAAATAAAAAATATATATATTTACATATTTTACTCAAAATAATAATAATAATAATAATAATTGGCCTAGGGGTAGCTCATTTGACAAGAAGATGTTATGTGGAATTATATTAGTGATGATGTGTTTTATTCATATCCACTGCACTTAAAATTACATGTCATCTTTAAAATAGGTGATTACACTTAGGGGTTATAGTGGTAAGACACTGTGTTACGGGCATATGTACCTTTCAATTTTGTATAATAAAAATACTAACCCAACTCATTTACCAATTTATTTAATGAAATCAAAATAGTTATAATATAAATAAATATAAAATAAAATTTAATTATTTAAATATATTTAAAAATTATAAATTTATAATTAAAATATTAAATCTTCTTTAATATTGAAAAATATGTTAAAAATTATAGTTATAATCTTTTTTCTTTTAATGTTTGGAAGAACTACATTTTCATTTTGTCTAATATTTCACCTAGATGAAAGTAGGGAATGAAGTTTCATCATTATCTATCCAAAACTCTATGGACATAAATTCTGAACAACAATCCTTATCCTTATCCTTATCTTGTAAATTCCTAATTAATAAACTTTTAAATTCCTAATTAGTGAACCAAATAACTTACTTATTCATCCACTATAACCATATTGCTAGGAATAATCTCACACTATGAATTGTTAGGAGCTTAAAAGTTAAAATTCAGTGTCAAAATATTCCATCAATAGGCACGGTTGGGAATTAACTCCATTATTTTTACATTGTAATGATTTAACGCTATTTCAATATTGAAAATGAAATCGTCTTCCCTTCTTTCGCGTGTATACATTTCATGTTTATTTCTTAAATTGGTAAAGTTTTATGATTTTATTAAAAGAAGTTCTAAAAGAAGTGTATGGGTTATATATAGGTATGAATAGAAATAAAGTGTATGTGATAATATAAGAATAACGAGACAATAATTAGATTAATGTATGTATTAAAAATTAATATATGAATTATATAATATTTATAGATAAATATGGTTAAAAATATATATATCTAATTTAAAAATATTATTTATATAAAAATATATTATTTTAATTATATATTAATTTAAATATATAAATAATTAATAATTTCAATTAATAATTTCAAGATATAAAATTGTTATAACTTGGAATTCTTTTAAAGTAATTTATTTTAACTTTTAATTTTGATAATTTTAATACATAAAATTATTATATCTTACAATTTTTTTAAAGTAATTTATTTTAAATTTTAATTTTGGATTAATCTGTCTTTCAACTTTTGATTTATATATTACTATTTAAAATTAGATCGATTAAATATTATGTTATTATTATTAAAGTTTGGTTTAAAAAATATATATATATTATATTTAAATGAATTTAATAAAATAAGTAGTAATAATATTAATAATTAATATAAGATTATATAATATTTTGGATCTGGGTGTTAGTGTTGCCTACACCATTTACACGAGGGAGGAATGAAAACACCTTCTAGTTGGTGATATCATTCCCTCCGTGTCACATATAGCTTCCACATTCATTAAATCCACCAACTTCGGCCTCCGACAACGTCTACGCATGCTTGGGTTCATTACTCATATGTTATCTCTCTAGGATTATTGACTCTGCGCCATGGTGACCACTTGGTATTTTCCTCTCGTTCCCTTATTCACCGCTTGGTATCTCCTGCCCATCTGCTCTACTCTAGCTTCCATTTCCACTCTTGTGCCACCAACCTAGCCCCTTCAACCCATTGGCTCCATCATGAGTTGCGAATGGGGAATAGGTCATTGTGCAATTCAAGGAAGGGGGCGACCATGCTCACTAACCAATATTGATGAGAATGAAGATTGGGCACTATTTGATAATAACAAGATATAGGCTCCAATCTGTTGCAAAACCCCTCCAAGGATAGAACCTAGCAAATTATCTTTTTATAGAATCAAATCAAAGTGAGATATCTAAGACCCAAGACAAAGGACTTCTGTAACACCTTCCATTTCAAATTTTTTTCTTTTGAATTATAGTAACATCGATGACTTAATCCTATAGTTAATATATCATTTGTCGTATTCCGACAAAATTTTGTTGCTAACAATTTACTGTACCACTGTTTGTTCATTTACAACTTATAGCAATGTCTCACTTTGCCACTATGCCGACTTCCAATTTTCTCCTAACACAAGGTTTAATTTCCTTATTAATAGGTCTTTCATTTCATTTTATGAACAATTCTATCCTTCTTTCATTTATCCACTGAACTTTTTAACTCTTAATGGCATTGCATCTGTTGATCTAATTGATACTAGTCAATAGGCGACTATCACATACTCTCGCACAATCATACATATATAAGAATACTTGGGAACATATATTATACCCCACCTCTAAAGAGGTCAAGTCACTACTTATACATTTTTACTCCCCTTAATATCTTCAACTATATTTATTCCTATTATCCTTTTGTATATTCACCTTTAATAATATTGGCTAGTGCACCTAGAAGGACTCGCTTCACCCTGATAATTAAATACAATTCTTCGTTAAGAAATGTAACGACATAATTCAATATTTCAATTTAGGACTTTAGAATCATTATGTTCACACATGAGATTTTAGTTTAGAGTGGTCGTATTAATGGACACTCTATCCTAACATTTTCGTACACCTTCCTTATGAATGAACTATAATAACATAAGATTCTTGGTTTAACGTATAGTCCCCCTTTTTAACTTTTCATTTAACGAACATCATACATCACTCTTGACCTCATTTAATTATATAATAACACTAGAGATTTAATTGTTTGGTAACACTATGTTTGACAAGAGATATACTCTAGATTTGAGTCATTAATCTACTAGTCCTTCTCGTCAAAGTTTTTATCACACTCCTTTTCCAAATGTGACATAATCATCCATCTTACACCTCTATACTCGGCGTATCATTTTAGATATGTGACAACATAATGAAAAGGGTTTGGATTTTGTACACATTTAATCTCAACGTACAACCCCACATGGGCTTGTACCAACCCTCTTTGATCCGCAAAATTATTCAACCTACCCCCAAATGAATGACACTAGGACGGTGGTGAAAAATTCAGATTAGGGTTTTTCACTTCATAAAAACATATGAATTTGATGCACGTGCTATTTTGTTGGTCCATTTGGTTGTAATGTGTTTCCTCTTGGCACCAGTTCACTCTTGACTGTGTGCATTTCTGCTCGTCGATATCAGTTATACCACCTGCACCACGTCACCTAGTTAACATGCTTATTGGTTCCAAGATTACACGCTACAACTGCATTCCATCGATTTACACGTAACGAATTGATGAATTGTTTCTATATTGTTTTCCTGTAACTATGGCTTGAAAGTTCGAATTGCAATTTCTAAGTATCGTGATAGTTTATTATTACTCTTTCTGCTTCACCTCTTTTAAATTCATTTCCCCCAATTCGTTTCTCTGTCTATTTGATTATTATCGTAGCAGGGAATTTATGTAAGTCATGTTTTTTTAGACCATGAACCATGTATATATGTAACCCTTACATATCTATATCTCTTCCTACATTCTTTTTATACTCTAGAAGTGTTCATTGCCACTGCTCAATTTCTCAAAGAGTGTATGGCTAGGTTATTTAACTTATTTAATTGTTTTTTTATTTTCAGCTACTACTAATGATAGCATTTTTTTTTATAAAACACAGATTTACTCTAGATTATATTTCGTTTTTTCCCAAAACACAGATGTCATTGCTGAACCACCTTTTTCTTTGTATCTTATTTTCGTTTTTTGGCTAGATGCGTTCCACTAGAATATCGTTTCATCCTTTCTGTCATTTAGGATTTTTTTTATTTTATTTTACGCTACATCTATATGATCTTACTGTAGATATTGATGGTTACATATTATAATATCATTCGGAAAAATGCAGATGGACATCCAAATGATTCCCCTTTTGACTGGTTCCTTCTTCCAAATTTCAAGACGACGCACTAAAAAGGTAAGAACTAGCTCATCAACAGTTCTTCCTATCATATTCAATCTCAGTCACAAAAATTATTTGTTTTGGCCTACTGGCTTGGTTTCCTACTTCATGTAGACGCTCCATTCTTTTGTTTCTCTATAGTATTTAAATTTATATCAAAGTTATTTATTTCCCGACTTATTTCTTATTTCTCTATGACAGCTAAAATTTAAGCTTATTTACCATGTTATTTCCCTCTCCATGGAGTTATTTATATAGGGTTTTTGTCCCTTGTTTTCTTAAAGCATATAAACAAAATTATACCCATTCACACAATGAATTAGGAATACTTTACTTCTCCGTTTAGTCTTTCTGCCTTAATTGAGATCTCTCTCTATCTTTATTTTAGCTGAATTTAACATGAATCGATTTAAACATGGTATTGTGAAATTTCCCTTCTATTGAGCATTCACTTTTTGTGTTGTTCAATTCTAAATTTAATGTATCTAGAGTTAAATATTTCATTCTCCAATTGACTGATAAAAAGTGTAATTCTGCGTACAGAAATGACCCTTTAATCTGGTATTCATAATTACTTTCTTTCTTTTGTTGTTATTGAACCCAGATATAACCTGGAACCTAATTTCTGAAGTTATGGAAATTATAGATCTTGGTTAATTGTATTTTATTTCTATTACACATTTACTCTATTTCCATATAACGATTGTATATCTAACTTTGATTTGGTTATGTGCAGGTAAGACCATACATCACCTGTCATGGATATTTGGTCTACTTTCCAGATTTCGAGATTCAAGTTTTAATTTGTGACTTAATTCTATCTACGTTGGTCCAACTATACGTTGGGTTCCCTATATGATTTTAAGCATAAAATTCTCCAAAGTCTTATAGTTTTATAGGAAGGGATTTGATTCCCCTACAGTGAATTTTGGACATCTATGACATGTAACTATTCATGGACACTTCTATTTAATAATATTTTATTCATATATGGCAGTACCATATATACACATGAATTTTCCGTTTCGTTTTATATGGATATTTTACTAATTGGAATTTTGTTTAAATTAATATGATATACATATTTGACGAAAGGATTGAACACTTTTTTTGTAATTGAATACACAGAATTGAAGTTTCTCATTTAATCATATATCCTTGTAAAGATTTGGGGTATTAATGTTTCATTATTGGAATTCTTCTTATTCGTTTTGTGTTCAAATATATCTCAGTAGATTCACTTTTCTTAACAACATTGGTTATAGTTTCAACTTCAACTTTGGTTCAAATATATACATATACATTATTTGTGTCTATTTACCATTGTCTTTCTCTAAACAAAACATAATTTATTTCACCAATATAATACAACATATGTTTTTCTGAACATTATCTACATTTATCCTTCAATACTAATTAACATTTGTTTCATAATACAAACTACAATTGATAACAAATTTCTAAAATCATTACCATTAACGAGGGTCAGTTAATGTGAGGTACCTAACCTCAGATCTAGAACCAATACTAGCTTTTCGACATTCTGAGAGTTGGTCCTCTATAGAGTAGGTCTGTACAACAATACAAAATAACTATTTTCTCCATGGTTAATTATGTTCAATGTACAAGCAATCAAATATGTTTCTAACTCATAAAATTTTCACAATGTAACATATATACAGAACTAGAATTCCATATAGATTCAAATACGTTACATATTCTAGTAGTCACAAAATTAATTTATAATTCAAAAACAATTCAAATTAGATGTGCATACCCATTAAGGTAGATTAGTTACCTCCCAACCTTAGAGCTCTTTCTCTGTAGCTCACCCCCGAGCTTAGACCATTTTCTCAAGAGATAGACAACCCTTTGTCTATCCTACATAATCTTATTTAAGCTTGTTTTCCCCAACCTGTTTCCTTTAAATCCGTCCAGCTAATTCAAGATGTTGTATTCCTGTTTTCCTAGGCTTTGCCTTTGTTTCTTCAACAAAGGTACTTTTAAATCTAGCTTTCTGTTTTCCAGCTTTATTTCACCTCATCCTAGTAATTTCCTCTTTACTAAGGTATTTTTTTAGATTTTTATCTCCAACCTAATTTTAGTATTTACTTTATTCCTTCCAAGGATTTTTGGAAGTATTGGAAAGTCTTACAACCTTTCCCATCCTTACGGATTTGGTCTCCAGATCTCTAATCATAATCTAGTCATTGCACATTAATTTTCCATTTTATTTTATTAACTTGAAATAACAAAATAAATCCACACAATTATTTTCCATTGGGTTCCACTGTACCCTTTTGGAACTATTCAAATGTCTAATAAAAGCATAGCAAACTGGGATATTACATATTCCCCATCTAAGAACAAAACATTATCCTCGGTCTTGTAAAGACAAAGTAAAATGAAATCATTGTTTAAACAATGATGGATATTTTTCCATCATATCTTCCTCTCACTCCCAATTAGCCTCTTTGGTTGCAAAGTGCCTCCACTGCACGTTCACCATTGCCATTGTTCTGTTCCGGAGCTCAATTTATTCCCGTTCCAAGATTTGAAGTGACTCTGGAAGGAATTCCCCCTATGGCTCCACCTGTATCACATTCCAATCAATAACATGATTAGGGTCATACACATATTTTTTTAATAATGAAACATGAAATACATCGTGAACCTTAATGTGACTAGTTAAAGCCAGCTTAAATGCAACTAGTAAAACCCTTTCCAGCACTTCAAAAGTTCCACATTAATGTGGATATAGTTTTTCATAGCTTCGAGTGTGAAAAGTACTCTTCTTAGGCTTAATCCTTATGTAAAAATGATCATCCACACTGAATTCTCTGTGAATTCTCTTTTTGTCTACATAAATTTTCTGCCTATCCTTAGTTGTTTTGATATTTTACTGAATTTTCTTCACAACTCTTTGCATTTCTTGTAAGGCTTCCAGTCCAAATATTATTTTATCTTTAGGTTGACTCCAAATTAGAGGTGTATCATACTTTTTTCCATAAAGTGCTTCAAAAGGGCTCATTTTTATTGAAGCTTGGTAGCTATTGTTATAGGAAAATTATATTGAGTGTAGAAATTCCTCCCACTTTGTTGTTCTGTCCCTGACATACATCCTTAACATGTCCTCTAAAATCTGGTTTTTTATTTCAATTTGGCCATCATTTTGGGGATGGTAGGCTATACTAAAATTTAATTTAATTTAAAGCATGTATTGCAAAACCCAGTTCTCTATCATAAACACAATAATTATGTTCATTTTTCTTGATTTTTATTGATTCATAAGATATAACAAATTTTTCTTGTAGTAGCAGTACTCCTAATCCCTCTCCACAAGCATTTGTGCACACTACAAATTCTTGATTTGGATCAACAATGTTTAAAATTGGTGCTGATGTAAGTTTTTGTTTTAGTTGATCAAAAATATTTTGAAATTTTTCCGTCCAATCAAACTTAACTCCTTTCCTTTGTAGAGATGTAATAGGGTAGGCTAGGGCTGAAAATATTTCTACAAATATCCTATAATATCCTATAGTTCCCATGACGGATCTCACAGAAGACCGTAATATCCCTAGTTTTCTATGCTTTTGTTAGACATTTGAACAAGTCCAAAAGGGTATAGTGGGACCCAACGGAAAAAAATTATGTGGATTTATTTTATTATTTTAAATTAATAAAAATAAAATGGAAAATTATGTGCAATGACTATATTGAGATTTGAGATATAGAAACCTAATCCATCATGATGGATAAGGTTGTAAGACTTTCCCAGACTTCCAGAAATACTTGGAAGGAATAAATTAAGATACTAAAATTATATTTGGAGATAAATATTTAAATATCCCAATAAAAAGGAAATTATTGGGAAGAGGTGGAATAAACCTGGAAAGTAGAAAAGCTAGCTTTCAAAGTACCTTTGTGGAAGAAAAAGAGGGAAAGACTTGGCAAAAATGAATAAAACATCCCGAATTAACTAGATGCTGTTAAGGGAAACATGCTAGGGAAAGAAAGCTTAAATCAGTTGTTTCAGGATAGATAAAGGGTTGTCTATGACTGGAGGGAAATATCTCTGCTCGGGGATGAGCTATGGAGAAAGAGCTCTAAGGTCGGGAGGAAACTAATCAAACCTAAGTGGTACACACATTTAAATTGGAATGGTATTTGATTTAAATTTTAATGCTGTGATGAACTGCTGGAAATGATAAAATGTTTATGTTAATATGACAGTTTTGAATTTAAAATATGTGATTAGAAAATGGAAAAATTATGAGTTCCAATTTTCTTTTTCTGATCTGTACCTTTAACATAATTCACTATAGAAGAACTAGAAAAATCCGTATTGTTGTACAATCATCCTCTGTAAAGGATCATCTCGCAGAAAATCTAAAACCCAAAATCGGGTCTAGATCTGAGGTTAGGTACCTCACAGAAAACTGAAAATTTTGTAAATTAGTTGTTTTATTATTCTGTTAGAAACTGTATAATTTATGTAAAAAGATACTCTGAACAGAAAATGATATGAAAAAATGAAATATATAGATATTTATATCTAAAGGTGTACTATACTGTACAATTAAATATTTCTATATTAGCTAGAGAAAAACAAGTCACGACTGAAATTACTAGGGACATGAATGTATCTAAATATGTATTATTATGCTGAAAGAAAAAATTGAAATTATTCTTGGAAAGAGAAGACATTCTCATCTTGTAAGTAAACAGAAATATAGATAGATGATTGAAAAATAGATACATAACATAGTGAAGAAAATTTATATGTTGTAATATATGTGAATTAGATAAATTTTTATCTCAGAAGTATTAGATAGAATGGATATATGTACAAGTTCAAGATGCATGCTGAGAACTATACTGTAGTTAAGATAATTTCTATAAAGAAAACCTAACATAGAAATTATAAAATACTAGTATGCAAGTCTAATAGATAAGCTCCATGTAGGATATAGACACTCTTATTTTAAATAATTTAGTTCAAGAATGACACAATGACACAATTTCTGTTATGTTAAATACCGTCACAGTAAATTAGATGAGATGGACTATCATATTTCTATACAGAAGTTTCATATATTTATAAAGAAGCTTCCTTTCACTATTGCATTTAATTTATAAAAGAAATTAATTCTAATTACATGTAACTAGATGTGAAATCTGCAAGCAACTTTCATCAGAAATAAGTATAAGCATTAAAGTGGAAGGAAGAGTTCCCTATTAAAGTAATTTAATAATTATATGAGTTTAGTCCATAGGTTAAAAACTGGTAAATATTTTGTGTAACAATACAAAATATAAGAATCTAGTTCTAAAAACAGTGACATGGAGGACACCCTGTTTCGATATAAGAAACCATCACAGTTATCTGAAAATTTGTTACGAATTCTACATAGTAGAATAATCAGAAGGAGCTGGACCAACCTATATAACCAGAGTTCTAGTATTAAAAACTAATAGCGAGAATAAGGAAGGTCAACCCTTTTCCAAAAGAGACAGGGTAGAGAAGACATACCTGCAAGGAAACATGAGAATGAGAGTGAGTTATGAGATCCTATAGCTGAAATACATCCTATGAATCGAATTCATAATTGAAATGCGAGAAAACAAAATTAAAGTACCTCGTCAAGTCCCGCTTATATGTTATATTTGTATATAAAATCGAGACAGAATTAAAGACATATACGGTGACAAAAAAATGTAATTATTGTTATTGAAATTATTATGACAAAGAATGGAAGGGATTATTAACCTCTCATATATATAGGAAGTCACTAGTTACCATTAGAATGTAATGTCATTACAGTAAGAAATAGAATTGTGAGGCAATGTTAAAATCACAGAACAATTAATTCCAGATATGGTTTTAGGGTCGTCAGGGTCTCATGAAGATACCTATGCCAAGGATGATCATTTGAACGATATGCATGAGGGACATTGGAGGTGCCAGCATTGGAGGTCTGTGCTTTCACAAACACAGTCTGAGAGTAACTCGGTTCAGAAGATTTAAACATCAAAGCTGAAACTAGTATAAAATTTGAGTAATGAGTATTAAACTAGTAAATATACCTTCCATTTCACAGTATATGCATAAATAAGTTCTATTATCCCTGCGTATGTGGTGGAATTATTTATCACAGTTTCGAAAATGAAAATAATTTCACGAAGAAATAGAAAGCAATACATATAACTCCAGCCATTGAGAATAATGATGCATTCTCTAACTATTAAGACTTTAACCATATTGACTAACCATTTGAATTTCAGGCTGATCAATGAGTAGGGGATTTGAAAGGAAATTTCATACTTCAAATTAAAAAAAAAAACACAGTAACCTTACATCAATACGTAGTGAGTCCAACTACTTGCTGAGCATGGAAAAAAACCAAGTCATAGAAAAGATTAAAAAAAACGAGGAAAGTGCCAAAATGGAATTTATATCTATCGAAGAGTAAATTCCACAGAGACAGTGGACACACTACCTGTAAATGGACGAATGCATACATTTCATGATGCACACTATTCCTTCTTGGCATCCCCCAATTGAAGCAATTCATTATAATAGTGGTAAATTGCACAACCAAGAACCTACATTTTCGCAGGAGACCAAAATGAAAATGATATAAAACTGACATTCAATATTATTTATGTCAAATGAATACACTAACCTGTCAATTAATCCAGAACGTCCACGCATCGGAGGATGGTAGCTAGCCCTTAGATAGATGTTTTGGAAACTAGGTATTGAAAGCCATGTGATTTGGTACATATCGATTAATGATATAGATCTCGAGCAACACCAAAAGTCATTGACTCAACGAATTAGGTACAATCCCATATGGGCCAGTACTTCAGTATTTAATTCGCTCAAACTTCAAGTTGTGGTCGTATATCTACCTTGTATCCCAGCTGATACGATTAGGATTGTTGAGAGTAATGGATGGGAATATTGAAAAATAAAGTGAAAAACAAATTTGAAATGTTGACAATCTCATTTATGACAAGAATCGCTCAGACCTAAAGAAAACATCACGTTGAACATTAGTTTTGTCACCTCTCCAAGTTGCTAAGGCAATTGTTCATAAATGCAATGAGGTTATAAAGTTTAGTTAGTGTTAATTAAATCATTAATAAAAAAATTCAATTGAATGAAGCCATGATATTTAAGTGGTAGCAAACCATTATAAATATAGGGGGTAATAAAACTATACCAAAAAGAGATACGTTAGAATATCACCATGAGGGGTTTGATAATAATACCGTAACAATTTACATATAAACATATACATCAGTAAAAAGGTATACATGAACATGGGAGGGAGATGCGGAGTGCCTCTTTATATTTCCAAAAATGTACTACAATTAAATTATGGTGGGGGTATCCCTTATTAATGGTCTCCAAGTATAAATAATTAAATGTGAGTCAATACATATGTGGAGAAACATCTAGTAATTTTTCCACTATTTTAGTATTAATGTTAAAATGATAAATGAACATTAGATTCATAGGCGAGAAAGAGAATATTTGGGTAATAAATTTTCTTACATAATAATTAAGAATACAACACTATATTCTAATGGAAATTGGAAATTGATCTCTATATAATTAGAATACTATTGAAAAAACAATCAATGAGTAAACTGAGATATACTGTGGCAAGAAAATTATTGGGAATAGTGATACGTCGAAGTGCAACGAATGGTAGTCTAACAATAATGAAAAGTTAGAAATAGTCCTATAATTAGGAAAAAAAATTGTCGAAACAAAGGTGTTAGAAATTATATCGGAGCCCAAGTTAAAACACCGAGAAAAAATGTGTGCTCACACCAGAAAAATCAGGTTGCTATATATTTTTAGTAAATTTAAATTTCTCTAATGTTTAATTTCATGTACAGTGAAACGATGCTGAAGTATACAGCTGCGAACCATGAATGAAGCGGACGAGCTGTATGTGGATCTGGGTGGTGGAAAAAATACACCAGATCCAAATGCTCCATTGATGCCTATGTTGCATTGAATGCAAAGAGAAATGAAGCAACTGAAAAGCCACAATGAAAGGTTGTCTTTAGCTAGTGAAGAGCAAGAAAAGTTAATAAGAGAATTGACCTCTCGGAATAGTCAAGAAGGTGAAGATTATTAAAGGAAGAGAAAGGGAAGGGTAAATCACTCAGAATATTCTGAGGAAAAGGATGCCTCTAGAAAGCAGTCTAGGAGGAACATGCAATTGCAGGGTGAATTCTGGAAAATCAAACCTCTCTACTACGATGGAGAGAAGGAGGAAGATGCCGAGGCATGGCTTTTGAACATAATAAATTACTTTCAATTTTATGAATATGAAGGTAACTTGAGAGCCAGACTGGCTATATATCAGTTGCAAGGTAAGGCTACCTTGTGCTGGGAAGAAAACAAGATGGTCCATGTCATTGATGATAAAACTGTTACTTGAGAGTATTTCCAAGTCAAATTCAAAAATAGATACCTTAATGAACGCTATTATGATGATAAAGACAAATAATTCCATGAGCTTAGATTGGGACAACCTATGATTGATGAGTTTGTAACCAAATTCACCAATCGGTCAAGCTATGTACCTTATATAAGGGAGGAGAAGGAAAAGTACAATGTTTCTTAAACTATCTACCTACTATATACAAGGAAAATATAGAATTTAATAATCTCAAGACCATTAATGAGGTAGTACACAAGGAAACACTATGTTACTAGTAATTCAAGGGGAAAAATGAACAAGCAAATAATTGGAAAAACAAAGAAAAGGGTGACTCCAGCGAAAAGAAAACAAAACCAACATATTTTAAGAACTTTGGGAGAAATCACCAAAGAAGTAAGTTCACCAAGGTTGGAGAAAATAAAATCGCTTAATCACAAACTAAGTCCAAACAGATGAATGGAAACAATAAAAGAGATGGAGCGGTTAAAATGAGAGAACCTCTAAAGTGCTAGGGTTGTGGAGAACCTCATTTATTGAGAGACTTTCGACACAGAAACATTCAGAATATACAAGTACTGAGGGAAGCAACGATTTTTAATGATGTGGCGACACACATCCCCAAAATTAGTGCTACTCTAGAAGATCGTCAAGCAAAACACCAGTCCACTATGGTAGAAGTAGAAGGTATAACTGCTGACCAACCTATTTTGGTTTTAATAGATCCAGGTGCATCTTTAAGTTATATTAGTCCTCAAATGGTAGAAAAATGTAACTTAAAGTCAGAAAAATTTCAACAGTCTTGTTTAGTTCAGTTGGCCACTGGTACAAAAAGGAAAGTGACTTATAAGTTACCCCAAACAACCATAAATTTGAATGGATACCAAACTGAACTAAATCTAAATATTTTACCTTTAGGGTCCTATGATGTACTGGTAGGAATGGATTGTTTTGAGAAATTCAATGCCATGTTAAAATATTTGGACAAGACAATACATTGCATGAATAAGGATGGAAAACCTGTTATAGTAAAATGAAAACCCAAGCCCATATCAGTGAGACAAATTTTAGCCCTTCAATTGAAAAGAATTGCTAGAAAGGGTTGCCAACTGTATGTTGTCTATGTAGAAGAATTGGGACAGCTAGCAGAAGAGATTCCTTTAGAAACATTACCTATTCTCAGCGAGTTAAAAGATGTGTTTCCTGATGAAATTCCTCATCTTCCCCCTAGGAGAGAAATTGATTTCTCAATTCACTTAGTGCGGGGAGAAACACTAGTTTCTAGAGCCCTATACAGAATGAGTACTCTAAAACTAAAGGAGTTGAAAATGCAGTTACAATAGTTGCTGGATAGAGGTTACATTAGACGAAGTGTATCTCCATGGGGAGCACCAGTGTTGTTTGTGAAAAATAAATATGGTACCTTCAGAATATGTATAGACTATCGTCAATTAAACAAATTGACAATCAAGAACATATATTGTTTACGTAGGATAGATGACCTCTTTGACCAAGTTAGAGGAGAAACAATGTTTTAGAAAACTGATCTAAGGACAAGCTACCATCAATTAGGAATTAAGGATGAAGATATAATTATAATTACTTTTAGAACTAGGTATGTACACCATGAATTTGTGGTTCTACCGTTTGGGTTGACTAATGCACCTACTATTTTTATATGTTTAATGAATAGTGTCTTAAATAAATACTTGGAAACATTTGTACTAGTTTTTATTGACGACATTTTGATTTATTCTAAGAATGAAGCCGAGCATCAGGAACACCTTTGCATTTTTTTTACAGACACTTAGATAAAACAAGTTGTATGCTAAGTTTAGAAAATGTGAATTTTTCAAAGATAAAATTCAATACATGGGTCATATAATTTCAGAAAAAAGGATTAGCAGTAGACCCAGAAAAGATAAAAGAAATAAGATATGGCCTGTACCTACTGATGTGTCTTATCTAAGATCCTTCATGGAACTTACATGATATTATAGAAGGTTTGTAGAGAGAATTTCATGCCTAGCCTACCCAATTACATCGCTACAAAGGAAAGGAGTTAAGTTTGAATGGATTGAAAAATGTCAAAACAACTTTGATTAGCTAAAACTGAAACTTACAACAACAACTATTTTAAATATTACTAATCCAAATCAAGAATTTTTAGTGTGCGCAGATACTTGCGGAGAGGAATTAGGAGGAGTGCTACTACAAAAAAAAATTGTTATAGCCTATGAATCAAGAAAACTCAAGAAACATGAATAGAATTATAGTGTTTATGATTTAGAACTGGTTGTTGTAATACATGCTCTAAAGATGTGAAGACATTATCTTTTAGCTAAAAATTTTGTGTTGATGACAGATCACATCAACCTAAAGTATTTCTTCACCCAAACTGATTTTAATGCTAAGCAAGCTAGGTGGCTATCCTTCCTTAGTGAGTTTGGAATGGAGATCAAACATATTAAGGGGAAGGAAAACATGATTGCAGATGCATTAAGAAAAAATTATTAGCAAGGTGTAAGTAATGTTGGGAGTATCACCAACTTTGACATAGAAGGATTGATACAAGAAGTGGTGACAAAAGACCAAAACTATGAAAAATGTCAGTCTCAAATGCTGAAAAAAGAGATGAAAGGGTATACACAAAATAAAAGAGGATTAACTTATTATAAATATAAATAATACATTCCCTATGTAGACTCCTTAAACAAAGATATTTTGCATAAGTATCATAAAAGACCCTATGTTGGACACCCAGGATACCAGAAATTACTTTCAACTTTGATAAAGAACCTGTTCTGGCCTGGTATGAAAAAAGATGTGGCAAATTACTTGGCTAAATGTATAGATTGTCAACAAGTAAAGGTTGAACATTAGCATGCAGTTGGGTTGCTGAATCCTTTACTCATCCCATAATGGAAGTGGTAGGTTGTTTCCATGGGTTTTATTACTGCTTTACCAAGTACCAAATACCAACATGAATCTATCATGGTTGTAGTGGATACTTTGACTAAAGCTGCTCACTTTATACCTGTACAGTCTACCTTTGGTACAACTTAAGTAGAAAATGTATTTATTAAGTTGTAAAATTGCATGGTATTCCTAATAATGATCATTTTAGATAGAGATGCAAAGTTCACTGCAACTTTTCGGAGTAGGTTGTTTGGAGGCATGGTGTAACACCCCCAATTCATGTGATTGCAGTTTAAAGTTACATACTTGAACTTTACATCCTAAGGGGAGTGGACCCCAAAGGATAATTATTTTGTGAATGTAATTAAACATTTAATTGAGGAAATGAATAAATTATTGTGGTGCAAATTGACCAAAAATGAGATGATGAGATCACTTGCTAAATTTGTGAGGATGGATGAGGCAAATATTTCCCCACAATCTTTCAAAAAAATCCTTGGAAGATAGTAAGTTTTAAATTTAGATTTTTGAGGAAAAATCTGAATTTCCCCAATGATGAGGAAAGTAGTTGGGAAGAGGTAAAAAGCTGGAAAAGCTGAGGAAAAGCATAAAACAACTTTAAAGAATCCCTAAATGGGAAGCCTGGGCAAACAGGAAGAAAAGCATCCTGAGATTATGGATGCAGAATTAGAAACATGCTTTGGGGAACAATAGCTTAAATAAGCTGCTCTTGTACAGATTAGAGGTTAATCTGCTGCAGGAGGTGATCTCAGCTCGGGGGTGAGTTCTGGGAGACAGAAGAACTCTAAGGTTGGGAGGTTGGTCTACTGCACTAGTGGTATGTCTCTGAGAAAAATTGTCTTCTTGTTTATTATAGTATGAATTGGCTACATATAAAAACAAAATTTGTCTCTAGGATATTATATTTCATTAGTCTACATTTAACAGAATGTAATCACCAGGCAGTAACCTGGTCATTCTGTATAGTTGTAGAGGAAAATCCTGTAAAGTATAATTCCACAGAATGTTTAAACCCGGGGTTGGCTTAAATCTGAGGAAACCTTGTTCTTTCAGGAACCATTGTGAAATTGGTTTAATCTGCTTCTGTTTCCTAGCATAATTTTATTTATAGCTACCATAGAGAGAAATGAAATTCACTATAGTATACCAGAACCATAGCAGGATATAAATTAAAACTTATATTGTTTATGAAAGAACAGAGGGACAGATTCAATAAACTGATCTCAGGTTCAGCCAAGAAATTCTGTGATAATTCCAGAAAATTAAATGGTTTAAATCAACCAGGTTGTGCATGAGTCACTTTGTCTAGGGGAGGAAAGGAGTAACTATTTATAAACAAAATGTACTAGAAACTATGGTCTCCTGAAACTACTCTAATATCATATCACTGAAATTGATTTCATATAGGGTATAAATTATGAGTAAGCAGTTGAGAACTACAGTGGCAAAGAGTAAAATTATTTCCACAGTATGTACAATACATTTATATAAACCCTATTTCCATTGATCAAGAGGAAAAAGGGAATGGGTTCCAATCCCATAACCAGCCTTCAGAAACATTTATTACCATGTACATAGGTAGGCAAGAGCTAGGTAACTAGATATAATAAAACGAGAAGAAACTGAAGAATAGAAAGGTATGCAGACAATTCTGGAAAACAGGAGAATATAATTTCTAGACTTCCATAAATATTAACCTATGTTTAGGAGTGAAAATGGA
The DNA here is from genome assembly GCA_034641835.2 of Pinus albicaulis. Taxonomy (NCBI): domain Eukaryota; kingdom Viridiplantae; phylum Streptophyta; class Pinopsida; order Pinales; family Pinaceae; genus Pinus; species Pinus albicaulis. The sequence goes on along the minus strand of CM076584.1, from coordinate 1,508,001,221 downwards.
CTCCAAATTTCCAGCATGCCATCCATATGCCTAGACAAGTTCAATATAACCATGAACAGAGAGATTTTCATTATGACACAATAAGAATAATATACATCAGAAGAAGAGATAGAAATTATATAAAATCTTCCTGAAAATTCTAATGATCTGTAACCATAATAGTGTTACCAAAATCCTATTTCTTTGCTGACGAGCACACTAAACAAAGTTAAAATTCATGGTATATATAGAAAAAAATTACACACGATTTATCCAGTCCCGGTAAAATTGTATTGTGGCATAGTATATTGAAATTCAACCTAACAGCATAGGGAATATATATATATGTCCCATAATATCAAAATACATAAGGAGCCTATCAGGCTGGGGTGTAAAACTTGCAACCCCTATCTCAATAGAACCAATCTAAACAAGCGCCCTTCTGTGCAACAGCATAAGAGGTCGATATTATATTCGACGCCCATGAAAACGACGCAACAGGAGAGGAGCAATAAATCCCATAAGAATACCGACCTGGATGGCCAAGAGGTCCACGTTAGCAACCCTAACGATTGAAAATATTACGTACTGCGTTTACCAGCATGCCATAAACATTCGTTTACCTGTAAACGACAAATGCAAACAAAACAAAAGGGAATTAGTCAAATTGCGCTATCGTAGGGAATCAAGTGGAAGATGAAAATAATACTGAGATTAAAACAATACATGTGGAGCGTAATGTTCAGATACGTCGAGCCCTGCAATCAAAATTGTATACAGAGAGGGATTAATACGCAATACCTTCGAAGAGAATAGGGAGGAAGTTACAATTTAAGACAGAGACGAGACACACAAGAACCTACCTCATAAAAATCCAATGAATATTAGACGTCTGCTTGAAAGGATGTGAAAAACACTGCACAAGAGGCATAATACGAATTAGTGTCATCCTGTGAACTCGCCAGAGTAGGGTCGACGATAACCCAACCTCATTGTGGCGCTGAGAGTGTGACTCGCATATCTTAAAACAAGAAGTATTCCCCTTACTGAGGAGTGAATACATACTCAGAACCGGCGTATGGCTAGCTATGAGCCACGGCCTGAAATAATTTAAGCACACAATAACGTAAAATGAGCGCTGAGGTAATTACCTGATATCTTGTTGATGAAACTGAAGCGCCATGGTTTTCTCTGCAACAGAGAATCACAAACCCTCGGCCGAATGTAGAATTGAGCCGACGCAGAGGTGCACAACAAATTGAAGAATGCAGAAACCCGACTTAGCTCTACCCTAAAGACTTATATAATTCTTCGATAACCGCCTTAACCCTGACCAGAACCGATCAACATCGTCCACTTGGCAGAATCGTGCAAGCCAAGCCACGAATCGAGGGTAGCAGTGGAGAGTTAAGACCATCGTATCGTATTAATGGAGTGTAAGGCCGAATTTAAGTCGATATGTACTGTACATATATTGGCATGGTTGTTGTACACTCCATAAGTCGAGCTAGCGCATCGATGTGGATTCACCAGGCAAGCGAGTGAAGGGGTATGACGAACTCCACAAACCATACAACATTCAATTATTTATTATGACGCCTGACGTGGATACAAGTTTCCCCGCGGCGATGCACATAGCAACTAAAATCCATTCTAACCATACGCTTTACGTGTATATTGATTTCAATTCCAAGTACAATGTCTGAAGTCGATTTGGAAATCTTATGTGCCGTGATGTGTGGTCATGTCAATAGGCGGATATGGGGGTTAATACCAAACGCATGGAAACCAATCCATTCACGATATTATGTCGAATCATATAAACGAAAAAAAAAACAAATCATTCCCTCAAGTCTATACCAAGATACATGGCGGAGGAATCATAACTATGGATAGTGCAAAGGTTCATTTAAATCATGTTTTGTTATACGTGTTAATGAGCCATAGGGTTACGTTATACTCAATAATTAAATAAGTGAGCTATGCGACCCTTAAGTCAAAGGTGAATTCGCAAGGGTATGCGAGACATGTATAAAGGTCAAAGACATGAAAAATATGTTCACCCTTGAAATGCAAATAACATAAGGTAAGAAGTAGGAGTAGAGGGTTTAATGGCGACAGCATATGATGATGAAAAGTATCATGATAAAAAGGTGAAATGTCATAATAAACCTATCCTTAAAAGTCCGAGTTCATGAAGAAAATTTTTTTTGGGTGTGAAATTTGGAGGTGTGACAAATGGTATCAGAGCCCAAGTTATAAAACTGGGCTGGTGACTTTGTGCTCATGATTTCTGTGTACTCACTGTGTAATTTTATTGCTGTAGCAAAAGTTTTGTTTTTGTTGTTTTGTTTTTCTTTCTGTTCACTGACCTGTGCTATGTAGTGTACAGTGAGGTGATAGAATGGAAGAAGGTGGTGGAATGTATGTAGATCTGTGTGGTGAGCCAGATCCCAATGCGGCCATGATGGCTATGTTGCGAAATTTGCAACAAGAATTGGCTGAGATAAAAAGCTAGAATGACAGATTGTCATTAGCCAGTGAGGAGCAGGAAAAGCTCATCAGGGAATTAACCTCACGGAACAGCCAAGAAGGCGAAGGTTCTGGGAAGAGGAAGACTGATGAATCTGATGAGGAAGATGCTATTCGACATCAGAATAAGCAGAAAAAGGAATTACAAGGGGAATTCCGAAAAATCAAACCTCCCTCCTATGATGGGGAAAAGGAGGAGGATGCTGAAGCCTGGTTGCTGAATATGATTAAGTATTTCCAGGTTATGAATATGAAAGCAATCTGAAGGCCAGATTAGCTGTCTACCAGCTACAAGGTAAGACTACCTTGTGGTGGGAGGAGACAAAGATGGTGCATGCCGAAGATGAAAAGACAATTACTTGGGAATATTTCCAGGCTAAATTCAAGAATCGTTACTTGAATGAGCGGTACTATGATGACAAAGCAAAAGAATTTCATGAGCTTAGATTGGGATAGCTCACTATCGATGAGTTTGTTACTAAATTTACCAATCTATTAAGATATGTACCTTACATAAGGGAAGAAAAGGCAAAGGTACAGAGGTTTCTGAATTGTTTGCCTATGGTATACAAAGAGAAAATTGAGTTTGACAACCCAAAAGCAATGGACGAAGCTGTTAGAAAAGCTAGATTGTGTTACCAACATTTCAAAGGAAAAACTGATCAAGGAAAAAGTTGGGTAAGTAAGAATGAACTCAAAGGGAGAAAACAGAAACCAGCCTATTTGAAGAATTTTGGCACAGATCACCAGCGGAAAAGATTTGGAAAAACCAAAGAAAGTCAAACTGCACAGTCTCAAGTGGCATCGAAACCAATAGAGGGAGACAGTAAAAAGGAGGGAACAGTCAGAATGAAGGAGCCCTTGAAATGTTGGGGCTATGGGGAACCTGATCTTTTGAGGGACTGTCCCCATAGAAATGTTCCTATGCTCATGAGGGATCGGGAAGCGACAACAGTAAATGATATAGCCAGAAACATACCAACTATCAGTGCAACCCTAGAAAATCGGCAAGCAGAACATCAAGCAACCATGGTGGAATTGGAGGGTAAGATTTCTGACCTACCTGTTTCTGTTCTGATTGATCCAGGTGCTTCTTTGAGTTACATTAGTCCAAAGATTGTAGAAAAATGTAACTTAAAAACTGAAAAATTTCAACAGTCATCGTTGGTACAGCTGGCCATTGGAACAAAAAGAAAGGTAACACATAAACTGCCCAGAACATAAATCCAATTAAATGAGTTTCGAACAGAAGTGAATTTAAACATTCTACCCTTAGGGTCATATGATCTATTGATAGGAATGGACTGGCTGGAAAAGAAGAAAGATTTGATGAATTGCTGGGATAAGACCTTGCATTGTGTAGATGAGGAAGGGAAAATTTTTATTCTCAAAGGGAAACCAAAACCTATTTCTGTCAGACAAATTTCAGCATTGCAATTAAAAAGAACAGCTAGAAAAGGATATCAGGTTTATGCAGTGCATGTGGAAGAAATAGAACAGAAAACTGAAGAAGAATTACTGGATACTGTACCAGTAATAAGAGAATTCAAGGAAGTTTTTCCAAAGGAAATCCCTCATCTTCCCCCCAAAAGAGAGATTGACTTCTCAATCGATCTGGTGCCAGGAGCAACACGTGTTTCATGAGCACCTTATCGAATGAGTGCTCCTGAACTTATGGAATTGAAAATGAAATTGCAAGAACTGCTAGAGAAAGGGTATATCAGACCAAGTGTGTCTCCTTGGGGAGCACCAGTGCTGTTCGTGAAAAAGAAACATGGAACTTTCAGGATGTGCATTGATTATAGGCAACTGAATAAGTTGACCATTAAAAATAGATATCCTTTGCCTAGAATTGATGATCTTTTTGATCAGGTGAGAGGAGCTTCAGTATTCTCAAAAATTGACTTAAGAACTGGTTACCATCATCTCAGAATTAAAGAGGAAGACATCAGCAAAACAGCCTTTCGAACCAGGTATGGCCACTACGAATTTGTAGTCCTACCTTTTGGTTTGACAAACGCTCCTGCCACATTCATGTGCCTAATGAACAGTGTGTTAAACAAGTATTTGGATAAATTTGTCCTTGTGTTCATAGATGATATTTTAGTTTACTCAAACAGTGAGGAGGAACACAAAGAACGCCTGAGGATAGTATTGCAAACTCTAAAGGAAAATAAGTTATACGCTAAATTTAGCAAATGTGAGTTCTATAAGGACAAGATCCAATACTTGGGTCATATTATTTCTGAACAAGGCCTTGCTATTGACTCGGAGAAGATAAAGGCTATAAAAGAATGGCCCGTGCCCACTGATGTTTCAACAGTTAGATCATTCATGGGGATTGCCGGCTATTATCGCAGATTTGTGGAGAGATTTTCTGCCATAGCACATCCCATCACTTCCTTACAGAGGAAATGTGTCAAGTTTGAATGGACTGAAAAATGCCAAAACATTTTCGACAAATTAAAACTGAAACTTACCACAGCCCCTATACTGAAGATTGCAGATCCTGATAAGGAATTTGTGGTATGTACGGATGCATGTAGAGAAGGATTGGGAGGAGTTCTTTTGCAGGAAAATTCAGTGATTGCCTATGAATCCAGGAAACTGAAGATACATGAACAGAATTATAGTGCCTATGATTTAGAGTTAGCAGCCATTATTCATGCTTTGAAAATGTGGCGGCACTATCTTCTTGGAAAAAAATTTACATTGATGACTGATCATATTAGTCTCAAATATTTATTTTCTCAAACTGAACTGAATTCCAGACAAGCCAGATGGCTGTCCTTTTTAAGTGAGTTTGACATGGACATAAGACATATTAGAGGGAAGGAAAATAAAGTTGTTGATGCATTGAGCAGAAATGCTTGTCAGCATATCAATAATATTGGAAGTAGTGCTTAGATAGATGTAGAAGAATTGGTGAGTAAGGCTACCAACCAAGACCCAAATTATGAAACACTTTTGGTGAAATTACAGAAAAAGGAGAAAACTGACTTTTCCCAAAACCAAAAAGGGCTGATTTGTTATAAGAACAGATTGTATATTCCCAATGTAGAGTCTTTAAAAAGAGAAATTCTAGATGAGTACCACAAACAACCTTATGCAGGACACCCAGGGTATCAGAAAATGTTAACAGCCCTGAAAAAGAAGTTGTTCTGGCCAGGAATGAAGAGAGAGGTAGCAGAATATTTAAGTAGATGCATGGAATGTCAATTAGTTAAGGTGGAACATCAGCATCCTGCCGGCCTTCTGAACCCTTTGCCCATTGCATAATGGAAGTGGGACACCGCTTCCATGGAATTCATTACAGGATTACCAAAAAACCAAATACCAACATGATTCTGTAATGGTAGTAGTAGACATTTTAACCAAAGCTGCTCACTTTATACCAGTGAAATCCACCTTTGGAACAGCTCAAGTAGCGAATGTGTTCTTGAAGGAGATAGTAAGGCTCCATGGAGTTCCTAAGGTGATTGTGTCAGATAGGGATGCTAAGTTTACAGCAGCCTTTTGGAAGGGGTTATTTGGAGGAATGGGCACTAAATTGAATTTTAGCACCGCCTACCATCCTCAGACTGATGGTCAAACGGAAAGAACTAATCAAATTTTGGAGGACATGCTGAGAATGTATGTAATGGATAGACCCTCAAAGTGGGAAGATTTCTTACATTTAGCTGAATTTGCCTATAATAAAAGCTATCAATCCTCCATCAAAATGAGTCTGTTTGAGGCACTGTATGGAAGGAAGTGTCGTACCCCTTTAAGCTGGAGTCAGCCAGAAGACAAACTGATGTTGGGACCCGATGCTTTACAAGAAATGGAAGGAATTGTCAAACAGATACAAAAGAACATCAAGACAGCACAAGATCGCCAGAAGAGTTATGCAGATAAGAAAAGAGTGCATAGAGAATTTGAAGTTGGGGAGCATGTATATTTGCGTATTAAACCCAAAAAGAGCACCCTTTATGCTGGGAGTTGTGCAAAATTGGCCCCTAGATACTGTGATCCTTTTGAAGTATTAGAAAGGGTGGGACCAATGGCTTACAAGCTGGCCTTACCACCCCATGTTAGAGTTCATGATGTATTTCATGTTTCATTGTTAAAAAGATATGTGCATGATGCTTCTCACATAGTTGATTGGAATGTTGTACAGGTGGAACTAGAAGGGGAGTTTCTGCCAGAACCGCTTCAAATATTCGAGCGGGAAGAAATTGAATTGAGAAGCAGAACGGTAACCAGAGTAAAGGTGCAGTGGAAGCACTTTACTGCTGAAGAAGCTACCTGGGAACGAGAGACTGAAATGATGGAAAAATATCCATTTTTATTTGCAAAATAAACTCTAGTAGTTGAATAACAACACCGAGGACGGTGTTTATTTTCAGAGGGGGAATATGTAACACCCCCCAATTCATGTGATTTCATTTTAAAAGTTAGATACTTGAAATTTACATCCTAAGGGGAGTGGACCCCAAGGGATGATTATTTTGTGAATGCACTTAAACATTTAGCTGAGGAAATGAATAAATTATTGTGGTGCAAATTGACCAAAAATGAGATGATGAGATCACTTGCTAAATCTTTGAGGATGGATGATGCAAATATTTACCCACAATCTTTCAAAAATCCTTGAAAGATAGTAAGTTTTAAAATTAGATTTTGAGGAAAAATCTGAATTTCCCCAATGATGAGGAAAGTAGTTGGGAAGAGGTAAAAAGCTGGAAAAGCTGAGGAAAAGCATAAAATAGCTTTAAAGAATCCCTAAATGAAAAGCTTAGGAAAACAGGAAGAAAAGCATCCTGAGATTCTGGACGCAGAATTAGAAACATGCTTTGGGGAACAATAGCTTAAATAAGCTACTCTTGTACAAATTAGAGGTTAATCTGTTGCAGGAGGTGATCACAACTCGGGGGTGAGTTCTGGGAGACGGAAGGACTCTAAGGTTGGGAGGTTGGTCTACTGCACTAGTGGTATGTCTCTGAGAAAAATTGTCTTCTTGTTTATTATGGTATGAATTGGCTACATATAAAAACAAAATTTGTCTCTAGGATATTATATTTCATTAGTCTACATTTAACAGAATGTAATCACCAGGCAGTAACCTGGTCATTCTGTATAGTTGTAGAGGAAAATCCTGTAAAGTAGAATTCCACAGAATGTTTAAACCCAGGGTTGGCTTAAATCTGAGGAAACCTTGTTCTTTCAGGAACCATTGTGAAATTGGTTTAATCTGCTTCTGTTTCCTAGCATAATTTTATTTACAGCTACCATAGAGAGAAATGAAATTTACTATAGTATACCAGAACCATAGCAGGATATAAATTAAAACTTATACTATTTATGAAAGAACAAAGGGAGAGATTCAATAAACTGATCTCAAGTTCAGCCAAGAAATTCTGTGATAATTCCAGAAAATTAAATGGTTTAAATCAACCAGGTTGTGCATGAGTCACTTTGTCTAGGGGAGGAAAGGAGTAACTATTTATAAACAAAATGTACTAGAAACTATGGTCTCCTGAAACTACTCTAATATCATATCACTGAAATTGATTTCATATAGGGTATAAATTATGAGTAAGCAGTTGAGAACTACAGTGGCAAAGAGTAAAATTATTTCCACAGTATGTACAATACATTTATATAAACCCTATTTCCATTGATCAAGAGGAAAAAGGGAATGGGTTCCAATCCCATAACCAGCCTTCAGAAACATTTATTACCATGTACATAGGTAGGCAAGAGCTAGGTAACTAGATATAATAAAACGAGAAGAAACTGAAGAATAGAAAGGTATGCAGACAATTCTGGAAAACAGGAGAATATAATTTCTAGACTTCCATAAATATTAACCTATGTTTAGGAGTGAAAATGGACTCCAAATTTCCAGCATGCCATCCATATGCCTAGACAAGTTCAATATAACCATGAACAGAGAGACTGTCATTATGACACAATAAGAATAATATACATCAGAAGAAGAGATAGAAATTATATAAAATCTTCCTGAAAATTCTGATGATCTGTAACCACAATAGTGCTACCAAAATCCTATTTATGTGCTGACGAGCACACTAAACAAAGTTAAAATTCATGGTATATATAGAAAAAAATTACACACGATTTATACAGTCCCGGTAAAATTGTACTGTGGCATAGTATATTTAAATTCAACCTAACAACATAGGGAATATATATATATATGTCCCATAATATCAAAATACATAATGAGCCTATCAGGCTGGGGTGTAAAACTTGCAACCCCTATCTCAATAGAACCAATCTAAACAAGCGCCCTTCTGCGCAACAGCATAAGAGGTCGATATTATATTCGACGCCCATGAAAACGACGCAACAGGAGAGGAGCAATAAATCCCATAAGAATACCGACCTGGACGGCCAAGAGGTCCATGTTAGCAACCCTAACGATTGAAAATATTACGTACTGCGTTTACCAGCATGCCATAAACATTCGTTTACCTGTAAACGACAAATGCAAACAAGACAAAAGGGAATTAGTCAAATTGCGCTATCGTAGGGAATCAAGTGGAAGATGAAAATAATACTGAGATTAAAACAATACCTGTGGAGCGTAATGTTCAGATACGTCGAGCCCTGCAATCAAAATTGTATACAGAGAGGGATTAATACGCAATACCTTCGAAGAGAATAGGGAGGAAGTTACAATTTAAGATAGAGACGAGACACACAAGAACCTACCTCATAAAAATCCACTGAATATTAGATGTCTGCTTGAAAGGATGCGAAAAACACTGCACAAGAGGCATAATATGAATTAGTCTCATCTTGTGAACTCGCCAGAGTAGGGTCGACGATAACCCAACCTCATTGTGGCGCTGAGAGTGTGACTCGCATATCTTAAAACAAGAAGTATTCCCCTTACTGAGGAGTGAATACATACTCAGAACCGGCGTATGGCTAGCTATGAGCCACGGCCTGAAATAATTTAAGCACACAATAACGTAAAATGAGCGCTGAGGTAATTACCTGATATCTTGTTGATGAAACTGAAGCGCCATGGTTTTCTCTGCAACAGAGAATCACAAACCCTCGGCCGAATATAGAATTGAGCCGACGCAGAGGTGCACAACGAATTGAAGAATGCAGAAACCCGACTTAGCTCTACCCTAAAGACTTATATAATTCTTCGATAACCGCCTTAACCCTAACCAGAACCGATCAACATCGTCCACTTGGCAGAATCGTGGAAGCCAAGCCACGGATCGAGGGTAGCAGTGGAGAGTTAAGACCATCGTATCGTATTAATGGAGTGTAAGGACGAATTTAAGTCGATATGTCCTGTACATATATTGGCATGGTTGTTGTACACTCCATAAGTCGAGCTAGCGCATCGACGTGGATTCACCAGGCAAGCGAGCGAAGGGGTATGACGAACTCCACAAACCATACAACATTCAATTATTTATTATGACGCCTGACGTGGATACAAGTTTCCCCGCGGCGATGCACATAGCAACTAAAATCCATTCTGACCATACGCTTTACGTGTATATTGATTTCAATTCCAAGTACAATGTCTGAAGTCGATTTCGAAATCTTATGTGCCGTGATGTGTGGTCATGTCAATAGGCGGATATGGGGGTTAGTACCAAACGCATGGAAACCAATCCGTTCACGATATTATGTCGAATCATATAAACAAAAAAAAAAAACAAATCATTCCCTCAAGTCTATACCAAGATACATGGCGGAGGAATCGTAACTATGGATACTGGAAAGGTTCATTTAAATCATGTTTTGTTATACGTGTTAATGAGCCATAGGGTTACGTTATACTCAATAATTAAATAAATGATTTATGCGACCCTTAAGTCAAAGGTGAATTCGCAAGGGTATGCGAGACATGTATAAAGGTCAAAGACATGAAAAATATGTTCACCCTTGAAATGCAAATAACATAAGGTAAGAAGTAGGAGTAGAGGATTTAATTGCGACAGCATATGATGATGAAAAGTATCATGATAAAAAGGTGAAATGTCATAATAAACCTATCCTTAAAAGTCTGAGTTCATGAAGAAAATTTTTTTTGGGTGTGAAATTTGGAGGTGTGACACATGGGTACCAAAATAAATTTTAGTACTGCCTACCATCCCCAAACTGATGGTAAAACATAAAGAAAAAAACAGATTTTAGAGGACATGTTAAGGATGTATGTCATCAATAGGCCAAGAAAATGGGAAGACTTTCTACACTTAGCAGAATTTGCCTACAACAATAGCTACCAAGCTTCTATAAAGATGAGTCCTTTTGAATCACTTTATGGCATAAAGTGCCATACCCCTCTAAGTTGGAGTCATCCTAAAGATAAACTAATATTGGACCAGAAGCATTACAGGAAATGGAAAGAGTTGTGAAGAAAATTCAGAGAAATATCAAAACAACACAAGGCAGGCAGAAACATTATGCATACAAAAAGAAAATTCACAGAGAATTCAGTGTGGGTGATCATGTTTATCTAAGGATTAAGCCTAATAAGAGTACTTTGCACATTGGTAGGTGTGAAAAATTAGATCTACTTTACTGTGGACCTCTTGAAGTGCTGGAAAGAGTTGGATCAGTTGCATATAAACTGGCTTTGCCCAGTCATATTAAGGTTCACGATGTATTTCATGTTTCCTTATTAAAAACATGTGTGCATGATCCTACTCATGTTATTGATTGGAATGTGATACAGGTGGAGCCAGAAGGGGAATTCCTTCCAGATCCACTTCAAAATGTTGGCACGGGACTAAATTGAGCTCCAGAATAGGACCGTCACCAGGGTGAAAGTGTAGTGGAGGCACTTTGCATGCGAAGAGGTTACTTGGGAGTGAGAGGAAGATATGATGGAAAAATATACATCACTATTTAAACAGTGATTTTCTTTTGTTTTCTTTACAACACCGAGGACGATGTTTTTCTTTTAGAGGGGAAATATGTAATATCGTCACTTTTCTCTTCTTCTTTTTTATACATTTGACCAAGTCCAAAAGGGTACAGTGGGCCCAACGGAAAACAATTATGTGGATTTATTTTATTATTTTAAATTAATAAAAATAAAATGGAAAATTATGTTAAATGAATAGATTGAGATTCGAGATCTGGAAACCCAATCCATGAGGATGGATAAGGTTGTAAGACTTTCCCAAAATTCTAGAAATCCCTTGGAAGGAATAAATTAGGATACTAAAATTATATTTGCAGATAAATATCTAAATACCTGAATAAAGAAGAAATTATGGGGAAGAGGTGGAATAAAGATGGAAAGTAGAAAAGCTAGCTTTAAAGTACCTTTGTGGAATAAACAAAGGGAAAGCCTAGGAAAACAGGAATACAACATCCTAAATTAAATGGAGAAAATTAAGGGAAACAAGCTGGGGAAAGTGAGCTAAAATAAGTTGTTTCAGGATAAACGAAGGGTTGTCTATGAGTGGAGGGAAAGATCTCTGCTGGGGGGTGAGCTATGGAGAAAGAGCTCTAAGGTTCGGAGACAACTAGTCAAACCTATGTGGTATGCACATTCAATTTGGAATGGTCTTTAATTTAAATTTTAATGATGTGATGAACTACTCGAAATGATAAAATGTTTATGTTAATATGCAAGTTTTGAATTTAAAATATGGGATTAGAAAATGGAAAAATTATGAGTTTCAATTTTCTTTTTCTAGTGTGTACATTTAACATAATTCACAATAGAAGAAATAGAAAAATCTGTATTTTTGTACATACGTCCTTTGTAGAGGACCAACTCTCTGAAAATCTAATACACAAAATTGGGTCTAGATCTCAAGTTACGTACCTCACAGGAAATTGACAATTCTGTAAATTAGTTGTTTTATTATTCTGTTAGCAACTGTATAGTTTATGTAAAGAGATAAAATCTAAACAGGAAATGATATGGAAAAATGAAATGTACAGATATTTATATCTAAAGGTATACTATATTGTATAATTAAATATTTCTGTATTAGCTAGAGAAAAATAAGTCGGGAATGAAATTACTAGGGACATTAATGTATCTGAATTTGTATTATCATGCTCAAAGAAGAGATTGAAAGTGTTCTTGGAAAGAGAAGACATTCTTATCTTATAAGTAAACAGAAATATAGATACATGACTAAATAATATATACATAGCATAGGGAAGCGAATTTATGTTTTGTAATGTATGTGAATTAGATAAATTATTATATCAGAAGTATTAGATAAGAATTGATATGTGTACATGTTCAAGATGTATGCTGAGAATTGTACTGTAGTTAAGATAATTTCTATAAAGGAAACCTTACATAGAAATTATAAAATACTAGTATGCATGTCCAGTAGTTAAGTTCCATTTAGGACATAGACACTCTTATTTTAGATAGTTCAGTTCAAGAATAATACAGTGACACAGTTTCTATTATGTTAAATACAGAGATTATATTCTTCACAGTAAAGTAGATGCTATGGACTACCATAGTTCTATACGAAAGTTTCATATATTTATATAAAAGCTTCCTTTGACTATTGCATTTAATTTATAAAAGAAATTAATTCTAATTAGATGTAACTATATGTGAAATATGGAAGCAACTTTTATCAGAAATAAGTATAAGCATTAAAATGGAAGAAAGATTTCCCTATTAAATTAATTGAATAATTATATGAGTTCAGTCCATAGGTTACAAACCCATAAATATTCTGTGTAACAGTACAAAATACGAGATTCTAGTCCTAAAAACAGTGACACAGAGGACACTCTGTTTTGCTATAAGAAACTGTAAAGATTATCTGAAAAGTTGATGCAAAGTCTACATAGTAGAATAATCACAAGGAGCTAGACCAACATGTATAACCATAGTTCCCGTATTAAAAACGAGCAACGAGAATAAGGAAGGTCAATGCTTTTCCCAAAAGAGACAGGGTAGTGAAGCCATACCTGCAAGGAAACATGAGAGTGATTTATGAGATTGTATAACTAAAATAAATCCTCTGAATCGAATTGAGAATTCAAAGATGAGAAAAATAAATTAAAGCACCTCGGCAAGTCTCGGCTATATGTTATATATGTATAGAAAATGGAGATAGATTTAAATACATATACGGTTAACAAAAAATGTAATAATTGTTATTGAAATTATTATGACAAAGTCTGGAAGGGATTATTAACCTATCATTTAGATAGGAAGTCACTAGTTACCATTAGAACGGAATGTCACTGCAGTAAGAAACAAAATTGTGAGGCGATGTTAAAATCATAGAACAATTAATTCCAGATATGGCTTTAGGGTCGTTAGGGTCTCATGAAGATACCTATGCCAAGGATGATCATTTGAATGATATGCATGGGGGAAGCTGGAGGTGCCACCATTGGAGGCTCGCGTTTTCACAAACACAGTTTGAGAGTAAGTGGGTTCACAATATTTAAACATGAAAGAAAAAATTAGTATTAAATTTGAGTAATGAATATTAAACCAGTAAGTATACCATCCATTTCATAGTATATGCATAAATAAGTTATATTATACTTACGTATGCAGTAGAATTAGTTCTCACAGTTCCGAAAATGAAAATAATTTCATGAGGGAATCGAAAGCAATACATCTAACCCTCAGCCATTGAAAAAAATGACACATTCTCTAATTATTAATACTTTAACCATACTGATTAACCATTCAAATTTCAGAGCGATCAATGAGTAACAGATTTGAAGGTAAATTTCATGTACAAGCCCATATGAGCCAGTACTTCACTATTTAATTTGCTCAAAATTCAAGCTGTGGTCATATATGTGCCTCGTATCCCAGTTGATACGATTAGGACGGTTGAGAGTAATGGATGGGAATATTGAAACATAAAGTGGAAAGAAAATCTTAAATGTTGACAATCTCATTTATGACAAGAACCACTCAGACCTAAAGAAAACCTCGCGTTGAAAATTAGTGTTGTCACTTATCCAAGTTGCTAAGGCAATTGTTCATAAATGCGATGAGCTTATAAAGTTTAGTTAGTCTTAATTAAATCATTAATCAAAAAAGTAAATTGAATAAAGCCATGAGATTTAAGTGGTAGCAGACCATTATAAATATAGTGGGTAATAAAACTATACCAACAAGAGATACGTTAGAATATCACCATGCGGAGTTTGATAATAATACCGTAACAAGTTATATATAAGCATATACATAAGTAAAAAGTATACATGAACATGGAAGGGAAATGCGGAGTGCCTCTTTATAATTTCCAAAATATCTTACAATTAAAGTATGGTGGAGGTATCCCTTCTTAAAGTTCTGTGAGTATAAATAATTAAATGTGAGTTAATGCATAGGTGGAGAAACGTCTAGTAATGTTTCCACTATTTTACTATTAGTGTTAAAAAGGTAAATGAACATTAGATTCATAGGTGGAAAAGAGAAGATTTGGGTAATAAATATGCTTACATAATAATTAATAATAGAGCACTCCTTTCTAACGGAAATTGGAAATTGATCTCTGTATAATTAAAATAATGTTGAAAAAAAATCAATGAATAAACTACGATATACTATGGCAAGAAAATGATTGGGAACAGTAATACGTTAGAGTGCGACAAATGGTTGTCTAACAATAATAAAAAGCTATAAATAGTACTATAATGAGGAATTTATTTTTTGTTGAAACAGAGGTGTTACAAAGACACATCGGTAGGTACATGCCACTCTCTTATTGCTCTTATCTTTTCTGGGTCTACTGCTAATCGTTTCTATAAAATTATATGGCCCAAATACTAAATTTTGTCTTTGAAATAATCATATTTGCTAAACTTAGCTTACAACTTGTTTTCTATGAGTGTTTGTAAAACAATTCTAAGGTGTTATTTATGCTCAACTTCATTCTTAGAATAAATCAGAATATCATCATTAAATAATAGTACAAATTTTTCCAAGTACTTATTTAAGACACTATTAATCAAGCACATAAAAATACCAGGTGCATTAGAAAACCCAAATGGTAGGACCACAAACTCATAGTGTCCATACCTGGCTCTAAATGCAGTTTTACTTATGTCTTCATCTTTAATTTTTAATTGATGGTAGCCTTTCCTTAGATCAATTTTCTAAAAGACTATTTCTCCTCTAACTTGGTCAAAGAGATCATCTAATCTAGGTAAAGGATATTTGTTCTTGATTTTCAGTTTCTTCAATTGACGATAGTCTATACACATTCTGAAAGTATCATATTTATTTTTCACAAACAACACTGGTGCTCCCCATGGGGATACACTTGGTCTAATATACCCTCTATCTACCAACTCCTGTAGCTGCATCTTCAACTCCATCAGTTCTAGAGTACTCATTCTGTATGGGGCTCTCGAAACTGGAGGTGCTCCCGGTACTAAGTCAATTGAGAAATCAATTTCTCTCCTAAGGGGAAGATGAGGAATTTGATCTGGAAACACATACTTGAACTCTCTGATAACAGGTAATGTTTCTAAAGGATTACTTTTTGGTTGTTGTCCCAATTCTTCTACATGCACAGGATACACTTTGCATCCCTTTCTAGCAATTATTTTCGATTTAAGTGCTGAAATTTGTCTCACAGATATGGGTTTAGGTTTGACTTTTACTATTATAGGTTTTCCCTCCACATTTATGCAATGTATTTTTTTTTCTTAGCAGTTTAACATGGCTTTTTGTTTCTCTAACCTGTCCATTCCTACCAATACATCATAAGACCCTAAAGGTATAATATTCAGATTCAGTTAAGTTTGGTATCCATTCATATTTATGGTTGTATGGGGTAACTTATGAGTCACTTTCCTTTTTGTACCAGTGGCTAACTAAACTAACCATGATTGCTGGAATTTTTCTGACTTTAAGTTACATTTTTCTACCATTTGAGGACTTATATAACTTAAATATGCACTTGGGTCTATTAAAATAGAAAATGTTGATCATCAATCATAGCTTCTACTTCAACCATAGTGGACTAGTGGGTATGATTATTGCCACATAATTTACATTAGTTTCTTATCTCAGTACTTGTACAGTATAGATGTTTTTGTGTGGATAGTACCTTAGTAAATGAGGTTCTCCACAACCCTAGCACTTTAGTGGTTCCCTCATCTTAATATTCCCTTCTCTTTTATTGTTTCCATTAACCTGTTTGGACTTTGTTTGTGATTGAGCTGGTTGGTTTCCTCTAGTTTTTGTGAACTTATTTCTTTGTTGATTTCTCCCAAAGTTCTTTAAGTATGCTAGTTTTTTTCTCTTCCCACTCGAGTCACCCTTCTCTTTGTTTTGCCAATTTTTTTCTTGTTCATTTTTGCCTTTAAATTTTTGGTAACACAGTCTTGCCTTACGCACCACTTCATCCATGGTATTGGGATTTTCAAGATCTATCTTTTCCTTATATATAGTATTTAGACAGTTTAAGAAAAATTTTACTTTTGCCTTCTCCTCCCTTATATAAGGTAAATAGTGTAGAAGTTTGGTGAATTTGGTTACAAATTCATCAATCGTAAGTTGTCCAAACCTAAGTGCATGAAACTATTTTTATTTATCATCATAATAACGTTCATTCAGATATCTACTTTTGAATTTTATTTGGAAATCCTCCCAAGTAACATTTTTCTCATCTATAACGTGAACCATCTTGGTTTCTTCCCACCACAATGTAACCTTCCCTTGTAACTAATAGATATCCAACCTGGCTCTCAAGTTACTTTCATATTCATAAACCTGAAAGTACTCTATCATGTTCAGAAGCCAAGCTTCAACATCTTCCTCCTTCTTTCCATTATAGGAGGGAGGCTTGATTTTCTAGAATTCACCTTGTAATTCCTTATTCCTCCTAGAGTGTTGTCTAGAGGCATCATCTTCCTCATAATTTTCTAAGTGATTTTCAGTTCCCTTCCTCTTTCTCCTAGAACCTTCACCTTCATGACTATTCCGGAAGGTCAATTCTCATATTTTTTTGTCCTGCTCTTCACTGGATAAAGACAGCCTTTCATTGTGGTTTTTTAGTTGCATTAATTCTTCTCCATTCAATTCATCATAACTAGGAATGGAGCTTTTTGATATGTTGGATTTCCTTCACCTAGATCCACTTACAACTCATCCCCTTTAGTCATGGATCGCAGCTGTACCTTTTTGTACTACTTCATTGCACATACATTTAAGCATTAGTGAAAATTAAATTTAACAAAAAAATTTGCAGCATCATAAATTTTCTGGTGTGAGCACATATTTTTGCCTACTGTTTTAACATGGGCTCTGATACCATTTGTAAAACCTCCCATTTCAATTTTTTTATTATTATAGTAAAATCCATAACTTAATCCTATAGTTAATCTATCATTCATCGCATTCCGATGAAATTCTGTTACTAACAATTTAATAGACCACTGTTTGTTCATTTACAACTTATAGCAATGTCTCACTTTTCCCCTATGTCGACTTAAGATTTTCTCTTAAGAAAAGATTTAATTTCCTTATCAATAAGTCTTTCATTTTATTTTATGAACAATAATGTCCCTTTTTCATTTATCAACTGGCCTTTTTAACTCTTAATAGCATTTCATCAGTTGATCTAATTGATACTACTCAATAGGTGACTATCACATACTCTCCCACAACCATACATATATAAAAATACTTGGGAATATATACTATACCCCACACCTAATGAGGTTGAGTCACTACTTATACATTTTTACTCCCCTTAATATCTTCGACTATACTTATTCATGTTATCTCTTTTTATATTCACCTTAAATAATATTGGTTAGTGCACCTAGAAGTACTCACTTCACTTTGATAATTAAATACAATTCTTTGTCAAGAAATTTAATGACATAATTTAATATTCGACTTTAGGACTTTGAGATAATTATGTTCACACATGAGATTTTAGTTTAAAGTGGTTGTATTAATGACACTCTATCCTAAAATTTTCATACACCTTCCTTATGAACGAAATATAATAACATAAGGTTCTTGGTTTAACATATAGTCCCCTTTTTAACTTTTCGTTTAACCAACATCATACATCGTTGTTGACCTCATTTAATTATATAATAACACTAGAGATTGAATTGGTTGGTAACATTATGTTATATAAGGGATATACTCGAGATTTGAGTCATTAATCTACCAGTCCTTCTCGTCAGAGTTTTTATGACACTCCTTTTCGAAATGCGACATCACCATCCATCTTACACCTCTGTACTCATTGTATCATTTGAAATATGTGACAAATTAACGAAAGGGCTTTGGTTTTGTGCGCATTTAATCTCAACGTACAGCCTCACATGGGCTTGTACCAACCCTCTTTCATTTGTGGCATTATTCAACATACCTGTCACACCTCCCACTTTACGACAAATTTTTTTTTTTTTTGGTTCTGTTGGGTTGCATCCTTTCCCGTTTAATGCTAATGATGCATTCGGTCAATTCATTGTAGGTTTACATAATTAATTTCGTTGTATTTTTTCACTATTGTTCCTTTCAATTGCCATTCATATCTACCCTTTATCTTACCACATTTGCAAGGTAGTTGTTTTTGGAATAATTATAATTATATTAATTATAATTACATCAATATAATTATAATCCTATTCCCCCCCTACTTCCATATTTAATCTTCGTTTTCTATCGCATGCCTTTGAATTCAAATTCGATTTTCATATACATATATATAAGTGGGTTCGATTTGGTTCTACATTGGTCTCATGTGATTATGGTTCCACGGTCATGTGGACATCTATGCGATCGTTCACTCTTACCCTTTGTTGATAACCTTATAACCTTGGCGGAATTTGACTCACTAATCATGCGAGTCTGGCATTCGTCCTGCATTCTTAATTTCGTCTTGTCAACATTTATTTGAAGTTGGGCGTGTTAAATTTAACCTCCACATAAGTATCAATTTAAACTTCTGTGCAATCAAATTTGGAAATTCAACGTCTATCTGTCTTCCACGTTGTGCATTAACCCAGTCCTGATCTCGTCGTATGGGTTATGGTGATCACGTGGTGTTGGTTCCACGTAACACTGAATTCATTCTACCATTTTACCGCGTTCCCAACGCAATATCCACATCGTGGCCAGGTCGATACTCATTTATTTCCATACTTGTCATATTAAATTTTTGGGATGGATAGTGTACAGGTCCTATTAACTATTCGATCCGTGGCTTTGCTCTTCGGATCTCACTAGGTGTACGCTTCAGATGTCTTTGGATCATTAGGGTTTCGTTGTTTGATCCAGACGCGTTGATATAAATCAAGCTTGGAATTGTCATGGTGGTTCTTTTACCTCCCTGTTTGTTTGGTTCATCGCTTGATAGTGTGTTAGTTTGCTTGATGGGTAAGACCTTCCATATGCGTTTTGTAAGTTTTCGTTCTAATATTATTTCGCAGGCTTCCCATCTCTGCTTCAGAATTTGGCTCATTTCTTCACACCAGTGCTACGATTTTGGATTATCATTTTATGTCTCCGGTCTAGGTTGTAATATATATGATGAATGGCAAATTTCATTTTGCCGAGAGTACGTGAGCTTCGCATCAGGGGTTCGAATGGCTTGGTTTTCTTTCCTAGCCTTCACATTTTCTTGTGAATATTCTGAACACAGGTTTTTCTGGTGTCGTAGCCCAACCCTCTCCTCAACTGAAAGGGGTTTGCGAGGGTATACATTCGGCTCTATACGGAGACTATGATTCTCGGCTTCACGAGTTGGTAAGTGTTTCTTTTGACCAAGCGTAGGACGCAATGGATACTGTTCATTCTCCGGAGGTTTATAATTATTATTCGACTTCTTCCTGTCAACCTCTATTCATGAGAATTGTATATTTTTATGAAGCAGGTTAAGGATGGTTTAAGGGTTTCTCCCTTACGAGGTACGATACCCTTCTCAGTTATTATTTTTCTGGGTTCAATGTTGTTTTTATTCTCCATCTTCGGCGTCTGACTTGTATTGGTTTTGTGTCACAGGTAATTTCGACTTGTGTCGTGTTCTCCTTTTTTCCTACATAGATACGAGACTTTCCCAGACGTTAACATTGGGTTCCTTGTGCTATTTGTAGGTCAGTACTAACCACACTCTGCCAGAAGAATTGGTTCTTCTCTCCTGGATATATATTTTATCTTTGACAGTAAAATTTATAATAACGAAATTGTAATTATTGGACAGCTACAATTTAATTCCCGCTCTGAATATTTATACATCTCTGTTCATGGGACATTATAAGAATGCTCACGGATTTGTTCAATACATCCATATATGCCTCTATCGTGTTGGGTTTTCATAATACCCACTTTTTTTTATTTCAGTTATTATTCCTAAGAGTATGTTCTAGCAGTACTCTCTCCTTGTCTCTTCTGACTTGGCTGGAACTACATGCTTAATCGTTGGCATTTTAATTTTTTTTTGTTGTTATATATATATATAATTATGACATATACACATATTCATCATTTTCTGTATTTTATTGCTTTCAGGCTCCGAGGCCATACCATGGTTAACTATATTTATAATGTGGTGATAGTTGAATGAATAATATACTGTAGAATAGATTTTCCTATTCCAGGAAACCATAGCTTCTGTGACAGTAACATTTAAATGTCTAAGGGAAAACAGTATCTCAGTTCAATTTCTTTCATCATTTTATTGAGCTGACCCTAAAGTTCAACTGTCTTTTTGTTGTTATTTAAAATAACCAGAGTGCTATAATTATCTATAACAAAATGGCACAGTAGCTCCATGCAGAAATTTGAAGAAGTAAGTTGTTATAAATTTGCACAGCATATGTATCCAATTTATCTACAGGAATGAATGCATCTGTAACCCTATCTTTATGTTTAAAAGACATTGGAATTTATAATCTATTACTTACCCTCTTAATTCAGGTTATCGGGATAGACTAGGATACATATAGGTTTCTATATGCCAGGCTGTGATGAGTA
Source organism: Pinus albicaulis (assembly GCA_034641835.2). Classification (NCBI taxonomy): domain Eukaryota; kingdom Viridiplantae; phylum Streptophyta; class Pinopsida; order Pinales; family Pinaceae; genus Pinus; species Pinus albicaulis. Next base: position 1,507,979,761 of record CM076584.1, on the reverse strand, counting down.
TGCATGTTGGATATTTTCTTAACTTTCTTGTGTACTTCCATTCGATGCTATAATAGATGAATGGTTTCCTAAGATAATTGTCTATGATCAGTCTCTATAGATGATTAGTTTCTTTCCTCTGCTATACTATATGTTGCTTACATGCACAGTGTAAATTACAATTCTTTTTCTACTATTTTCCAATATAATGCAGAACTTCAAATTTTCTCTCTCATGTATGTGTATATTAAAATCATTCTAGAAACAGAAGCAGATTAAAACTAGTTCACAAATTTTTCCTGTGAAGAATAAGTATCTACAGATTTAAACCAATCACTGGTTTAGAGACTCTGTAATATTCTACTTCATAGATTTAAATTCTACAACCATACAGGATTTCAAGGGTAACTTCCTTTTGATCAATTCTGTTAAATGTAGAATTTATGTTCTAATCTAAAGTAAAATTTTATATGTAGCCAATTCATGCTATATAAAATGAGTAACAATAAACTTAAATACATACCACTCATGCAATTCACCAACCTCCCAACCTTAGAGTCCTTCTGTCTCCTAGAACTCACCCCCGAGCTGAGATCACCTCCCTATAACAGATCAACCCCTAATCTGTACAAGAGCAGCTTATTTAAGCTATTTTTCCCCAAAGCATGTTTCTAATTCTGCGTCCAGAATCTCAGGATGCTTTTCTTCCTGTTTGCCTAGGCTTCCCATTTTAGGGATTCTTTAAAGTTGTTTTATGCTTTTCCTCAGCTTTTCCAGCTTTTTTTTTACCTCTTCCCAACTACTTTCCTCATCATTGGGGAAATTCAGATTTTTCCTCAAAAATCTAAATTTAAAAATAAATTTCTTTCAAGGATTTTTGAAAGATTATGGGGAAATATTTGCCTCTTCCATCCTCATGGATTTAGCAAGTGATCTCAAAATCTCATTTTGGTCCATCTGCACCACATCATTTTATTCATTTCCTCAATTAAATATTTAATTACATTCACAAAATATTTATCCTTTGGGGTCCACTCCCCTTAGGATTAAAGTTCAAATATCTAACTTTGAAATTCAAGCACACGAATTGGGGGTGTTACATATTCCCCCTCTGAAAATAAACACCGTCCTCGGTGTTATTATTCAACTACTAGAGTTCATTTGGCAAATAAAAATGGATATTTTTCCATCATCTCAGCTTTCCTTTCCCAGGTAGCTTCTTCAGCAGTAAAGTGCTTCCACTGCACTTTTACTCTTGCTACTGTTCTGCTTCTCAATTCAATTTCTTCCCGCTCCAATATTTGAAGCGGTTCTGGCAGAAACTTCCCTTCTGGTTCCACCTGTACAACATTCCAATTAACTATGTGAGAAACATCATGCACATATATTTTTAACAATGAAACATGAAATACATCATGAAATCTAACATGGGGTGGTAAGGCCAGCTTGTAAGCCACTGGTCCCACCCTTTCTAATACTTCAAAAGGACCACAGTATCTAGGGGCCAGTTTTGCACAACTTCCAACATAAAGGGTGCTCTTTTTGGGTTTAATACGCAAATACACCCGCTCCCCCACTTTAAATTCTCGGTGCACTCTTTTCTTATCAGCATAGTTCTTCTGGCGATCTTGGGTTGTCTTGATGTTTCTTTGTATCTGTTTAACAATTCTTTCCATCTCTTGTAAACCATCTAGTCCCAACATTAGTTTATCTTCTGGCTGACTCCAGCTCAGAGGAGTACGACACTTCCTTCCATAAAGTGCCTCAAACGGACTCATTTTGATGGAGGATTGGTAGCTGTTATTATAGGAAAATTCAGCTAAATGCAAGTAGTCTTCCCATTTTGAAGGCCTATCCATCACATACATTCTCAGCATATCCTCCAAAATCTGATTAGTTCTCTCTGTTTGGCCGTCTGTCTGCGGGTGGTAAGCAATACTAAAATTCAATTTAGTCCCCATCCCTCCAAATAGCCCTTTCCAAAAAGCTGTTGTAAACTTAGCATCTCGGTCAGAAACAATGACTTTTGGGACCCCATGTAATCTTACTATTTCTTTTAAAAACACATCTGCTACTTGAGTTGTTCCAAAAGTAGACTTAACAGGTATGAAGTGTGCCGCTTTGGTTAAGGTGTCCACTACCACCATTACTGAGTCATGTTGATGTTTGGTTTTGGGTAATTCTGTTATGAAATCCATGGAAATTGTATCCCATTTCCATTCTGCAATCGGTAAAGGATTTAGCAGACCAGCAGGATGCCGATGTTCAACTTTGACTAGTTGACATTCCATGCATCTATTTAAATATTCTGCTACATCTCTCTTCATTCCTGGCCAGAAAAAATTCTTTTTCAAGGCTGTTAACATCTTCTGATATCCTGGATGTCTTACATATGGCTGCTTGTGGTACTCATCCAAAATTTCCCTTTTAAGAGCCGCTACATTGGGAATATACAATCTGTTTTTATAACAGATCAGTCATTTTTGGTTTTGCGTGAAATCAGTTTTCTCCTTCTTCTGTAATTTCACCAGAAGTGTTTCATAATTTGGGTCTTGGGTTGCTTCCTTATTCACCAAATCTTCTACATCAATCTGAGCACTACTTCCAATGCTATTGATATTCTGACAAGCATTTCTGCTCAATGCATCAACAACTTTATTTTCTTTCCCTCTAATATGTTTTATATCCATATCAGATTCACTTAAAAAAGACAACCATCTCGCTTGTCTAGCATTCAAATCAGTTTGGGAAAAGAAGTATTTGAGACTAATATGATCAGTCATCAATGTAAATTTTTTTCCAAGGAGATAGTGCCGCCACATTTTTAAAGCATGGATAACAGCTACTAATTCCAAGTCATAGGAACTATAATTTTGTTCATGTATCTTCAGTTTCCTAGATTCATAGGCAATAACTGAATTTTCCTATAAAAGAACTCCTCCCAATCCTTCTCTACAGGCATCCGTACATACCACAAATTCTTGGTCAGGATTTCCAATCTTTAGTATAGGGGCAGTAGTAAGTTTCAGTTTTAATTGGTCAAAACTGTTTTGGCATTTTTCAGTCCATTCAAATTTGACACCTTTCCTTTGTAGTGATGTGATGGGATGTGCTATGGCTGAAAACCTTTCTACAAATCTGCGATAGTAGCCTGTAATCCCCATGAATGATCTCACTGATGAAACATCAGTTGGTACAGGCCATTCCTTTATAGCCTTTATCTTCTCAGGGTTTACAGCAAGGCCTTTTTCAGAAATAATATGTCCCAAATACTGGATCTTATCTTTAAAAAACTCACATTTGCTAAACTTGGCATATAGCTGATTTTCCTTTAGAGTTTGCAATACTATCCTCAAGTGTTCTTTATGTTCCTCCTCACTTTTTGAATAAACTAAGATATCATCTATGAATACAAGGACAAATTTATCCAAGTACTTGTTTAACACACTGTTCATTAGGCACATAAATGTGGCAAGGGCATTTGTCAAACCAAAAGGTAGGACTACAAATTCGTAGTGACCATACCTGGTTCGAAAGGCTGTTTTGCTGATGTCTTCTTCTTTAATTCTAAGCTGGTGATAACCAGTCCTTAAGTCAATTTTCGAAAATACTGAAGCTCCTCTCACTTGATCAAAAAGATCATCAATTCTAGGCAAAGGGTATCTATTTTTAATGGTCAACTTATTCAGTTGACGATAATCAATGCACATCCTAAAAGTTCCATCTTTCTTTTTCACGAACAACACTGGTGCTCCCCAAGGAGATACACTCGGTCTGATATACCCTTTGTCTAACAGTTCTTGTAATTGCATTTTCAGTTCCATTAGTTCTGGAGGACTCATTCGATAAGGCGCTCGGGAAACAGGGGTTGCTCCCGCCACCAGATCTCTCTTTTGGGGGGAAGATGAGGGATTTCCTTTGGAAACACTTCCTTAAATTCTCTTATTACTGGTACAGCATCCAGTAATTCTTCTTTTGTTTTCTGTTCCGGTTCTTCCACATGCACTGCATAAACTTGGTATCCTTTTCTAGCTGTTCTTTTTAATTGTAATGCTGAAATTTGTCTTCATAAATAGGTTTTGGTTTACCTTTAAGAATAAAAGGTTTCCCTTCCTCATCTACACAATGCAAAGTCTTATCCCAGCAGTTCATCAAGGCTTTCTTCTTTTCCAGCCAGTCCATTCCTATCAATAGATCATATGACCCCAAGGGCAGAATATTCAAATTTACTTCTGTTTGAAACTCATTTAATTTGATTACTGTTCTGGGCAGTTTATGGGTTACCTTTCTCTTAGTTCCAGTGGCCAGCTGTACCAACCATGACTGTGGAAATTTTTCAGTTTTTAAGTTACATTTTTCTACAATCCTTGGACTAATGTAACTCAAAGAAGCACCTGGATCAATCAGAACAGTAATAGATAGGTCAGAAATCTTACCCTCCATTTCCACCATGGTTGCTTGATGTTCTGCTTGCCGATTTTCCAGGGCTACACTGATAGTTGGTATATTTCTGGCTATATCATTTACTGTTGTCACTTCTCGATCTCTCATGATCATATGCACGTTTCAATGAGGACAGTCCCTCAAAAGATGGGGTTCTCCACAGCCCCAACATTTCAGGGGTTCTCTCATTTTGACTGTCCCTTCCTTTTTACTGTCTCCATCTATTTGTTTGGAAGCTACTTGGGACTGAGCAGTTTGGCTTTCTTTGGGTTTATTAAAATTTTTCCGCTGATGGTCTCTGCCAAAATTTTTCAAATAGGTTGGTTTCTGTTTCCTTCCTTTGAACTCATTTTTATTTATCCAACTTTTTCTTTGTTCAGTTTTTCCTTTAAATTGTTGGTAACATAATCTGGCCTTTCTAACAGCTTCGTCCATTTTTTTTGGGTTGTCAAACTCGATTTTCTCTTTGTATACAGCAGGCAAGAAATTCATAAATCTCTGAACTTTTGCCTTCTCTTCCCTTATGTAGGGTACATATCTCAACAGATTTGTAAACTTAGTAACAAACTCATCAATAGTGAGATGTCCTAGTCTAAGTTCATGGAATTCTTTGGCTTTATCATCATAGTAACGTTCATTTAAGTAGAGGTTCTTGAACTTAACCTGAAAATCTTCCCAGGTGACTGTCTTTTCATCAATGGCATGCACCATCTTTGTCTCCTCCCACCACAAGGTAGCCTTACCTTGTAGCTGGTAGACAGCTAATCTGGCCTTCAGATTACTTTCATATTCATAAACCTGGAAATACTTGATCATGTTTAATAACCAAGCTTCCGCATCTTCCTCCTTCTCCCCATCATAGGAGGGAGGCTTCATTTTTCGGAATTCCCCCTGTAATTCCTTTTTCTGTTTGTATTGATGCCTTACTGCATCCTCATCTTCAGACTCATCAGTTTTCCTGTTTCTGGAACCTTTGCCTTCCTGGCTGTTCCGCGAAGTTAATTCCCTGATGAGCTTTTCCTGCTCCTCACTGGCTAATGACAATCTGTCATTCTGGCTTTTTATCTCAGCCAACTCTTGTTGCAATTCCCACAACATAGCCATCATGGCCGCATTGGGATCTGGCTCACCACGCAGATCGACATAAATTTCGCCACCTTCTTCCATTTCCGCACCATTGTACATGCTCAACACAGATCAACGAAAATATAAAATAAAATACAATTTTTTTTTTTTTTCCACAAAATTTAATTGATACAGTGAATACACAGCACAATGAGGACAATGTCAGCAGCCCAGTTTTATAACTTGGACTCCGATACCATTTGTCACACCTCCCACTTTACGACACAATATTTTATTTTATTTTGTTCTGTTGGGTTGCATCCTTTCCCATTTAATGCTAATGATGCATTCGGTCAATTTGTTGTAGGTTTACATAATTAATTTCATTGTACTTTTTCATTACTGTTCCTTTCAATTGCCATTCATATATACCCTTTATCTTACCACATTTGCAAGGTAGTTGTTTTTGGAATAATTATAATTATATTAATTATAATTACATCAATATAATTATAATCCTATTCCCCCCCTACTTCCATATTTAATCTTCGTTTTCTATCGCATGCCTTTGAATTCAAATTCGATTTTCATATACATATATAGAAGTGGGTTCAATTTGGTTCTACATTGGTCTCATGTGATTATGGTTCCACGGTCATGTGGACATCTATACGATCATTCACTCTTACCCTTTGTTGATAACCTTATAACCTTGGCGGAATTCAACTCACTAATCATGCGAGTCTGGCATTCGTCCTGCATTCTTAATTTCGTCCTGTCAACATTTATTTGAAGTTGGGCGTGTTAAATTTAACCTCCACATAAGTATCAATTTAAACTTTTGTGCAATCAAATTTGGAAATTCGACGTCTATCTGTCTTCCACGCTGTGCATTAACCCAGTCCTGATCTCGTCGTATGGGTTATGGTGATCACGTTTCATTTGTGATCACGTGGAGTTGGTTCCACGTAACACTGAATTCATTCTACCATTTTACTGCGTTCCCAACGCAATATCCACAGCGTGGCCATGTCGATACTCATTTATTTCCATACTTGTCATATCAAATTTTTGGGACGGATAGTGTACAAGTCCTATTAACTATTCAATCCGTGGCTTTGCTCTTCGGATCTCGCCAGGTGTACGCTTCAGATGTCTTTGGATCATTAGGGTTTCGTTGTTTGATCCAGACGCGTTGATATAAATCAATCTTGGTATTGTCAGTGGTTCTTTTACCTCCCTGTTCGTTTGGTTCATCGCTTGATAGTGTGTTAGTTCGCTTGATGGGTAAGACCTTCCATATGCGTTTTGTAAGTTTTCGTTCTAATATTATTTCGCAGGCTTCCCATCTCTGCTTGAGAATTTGGCTCATTTCTTCGCACCAGTGCTACAATTTTGGATTATCGTTTTATGTCTCCGGTCTAGGTTGTAATCTATATGATGAATGGCAAATTTCGTTTTTCCGAGAGTGCGTGAGCTTCGCATCAGGGGTTCGAATGGCTTGGTTTTCTTCCCTAACCTTCACATTTTCTTGTGAATATTCTGAACACAGGTTGTTCTGGTGTCGTAGCCCAAACCTATCCTCAACTGAAAGGGGTTTGCGAGGGTATACATTCGGCTCTATACGGAGACTATGATTCTCGGCTTCACGAGTTGGTAAGTGTTTCTTTTGACCAAGCGTAGGACGCAATGGATACTGTTCATTCTCCGTAGGTTTATAATTATTATTCGACTTCTTCCTGTCAACCTCTATTCATGAGAATTGTATATTTTTATGAAGCAGGTTAAGGATGGTTTAAGGGTTTGTCCCTTACGAGGTACGATACCCTTCTCAGTTATTATTTTTCTAGGTTCAATGTTGTTTTTATTCTCCATGTTCGGCGTCTGAATTGTATTGGCTTTGTGTCACAGGTATTTTCGACTTGTGTCGTGTTCTCCTTTTTTCCTACATAGATACGAGACTTTCCCAGAAATTAACATTGGGTTCCTCGTGCTATTTGCAGGTCAGTACTAACTGCACTCTGCCAGAAGAATTCATTCTTCTCTCCTGGATATATATTTTATCTTTGACAGTAAAATTTATAATAACGAAATTGTAATTATTGGACAGCTACAATTTAATTCCCGCTCTGAATATTTATACATCTCTGTTCATGGGACATTATAAGAATGCTCACGGATTTGTTCAATACATCCATATATGCCTCTGTCGTGTTGGGTTTTCATAATACCCACTTTTTTTTTATTTCAGTTATTATTCCTAAGAGTATGTTCTAGCAGTACTCTCTCCTTGTCTCTTTTGACTTGGCTGGAACTACATGCTTAATCGTTGGCATTTTAAATTTTTGTTGTTGTTATATATATATATAAGTATGACATATACACATATTCATCATTTTGTGTAGTTTATTGGTTTCAGGCTCCCAGGCCATACCATGGTTAACTATATTTATAATGTGGTGATAGTTGAATGAATAATATACTGTAGAATAGATTTTCCTATTCCAGGAAACCATAGCTTCTGTGAAAGTAACATTTAAATGTCTAAGGGAAATCAATATCTCAGTTCAATTTCTTTCATCAGTTTATTGAGCTGACCCTAAAGTTCAACTGTCTTTTTTTTGTTATTTTAAATAACCAGAGTGTTATAATTATCTATAACAAAATGTCACAGTAGCTCCATGCAGAAATTTGAAGAAGTAAGTTGTTATAAATTTGCACAGCATATGTATCCAATTTATCTACAGAAATGAATGCATTTGTAACCCTATCTTTATGTTCAAAATACATTGGGATTTATAATCTATTACTTACCCTCTTAATTCAGGTTATCGGGATAGACTAGGATACATATAGGTTTCTATATGCCAGGCTGTGATGAGTATGCATGTTGGATATTTTCTTAACTTTCTTGTGTACTTCCATTCGATGCTATAATAGATGAATGGTTTCCTAAGATAATTGTCTATGATCAGTCTCTACAGATGATTAGTTTCTTTCCTCTGCTATACTATATGTTGCTTACATGCACAGTGTAAATTACAATTATTTTTCTACTATTTTCCAATATAATGCAGAACTTCAAATTTTCTCTCATGTATGTGTATATTAAAATCATTCTAGAAACACAAGCAGATTAAAACTAGTTCACAAATTTTTCCTGTGAAGAATAAGTATCTACAGATTTAAACCAATCACTGGTTTAGAGACTCTGTAAGATTCTACTTCAAGATTTAAATTCTACAACCATACAGGATTTCAAGGGTAACTTCCTTTTGATCAATTTTGTTAAATGTAGAATTTATGTTCTAATCTAAAGTAAATTTTTATATGTCGCCAATTCATGCTATATAAAATGAACAATAATAAACTTAAAGACATACCACTCTGCAATTGACCAACCTCCCAACCTTAGAGTCCTTCTGTCTCCGAGAACTCACCCCCGAGCTAAGATCACCTCCCTGTAATAGATCAACCCCTAATCTGTACAAGAGCAACTTATTTAAGCTATTGTTCCCCAAAAGCATGTTTCTAATTCTGTGTCCAGAATCTCAGGATGCTTTTCTTCCTGTTTGCCTAGGCTTCCCATTTTAGGGATTCTTTAAAGTTGTTTTATGCTTTTCCAGCTTTTTTTACCTCTTCCCAACTACTTTCCTCATCATTGGGGAAATTCATATTTTTCCTCAAAATTCTAAATTTAAAAATAAATTTCTTTCAAGGATTTTTGAAAGATTGTGGGGAAATATTTGCCTCTTCCATCCTCATGGATTTAGCAAGTGATCTCAAAATCTCATTTTGGTCAATCTGCACCACATCATTTTATTCATTTCCTCAATTAAATATTTAATTACATTCACAAAATATTTATCCTTTGGGGTCCATTCCCCTTAGGATTAAAGTTCAAATGTCTAACTTTGAAATTCAAGCACATGAATTGGGGGTGTTAAAATACCCCAGATGAATGACACTTCGATAGTGGTGAAAAATTCGTATTAGGGTCTTTCACTTCATAAAAACATATGAATTTGGTGCATGTTCTATATTGTTGGTCCATTTGGTTGCAATGTGTTTCCTCTTGGCACGAGTTTACTCTTGACTGTGTGCATTTATGCTCGTCGATTTCAGTTATACCGACCTGCACAGTGTCACCTCATTAACATGCTTAACGGTTCCAGGATTACATGTTACAGTTGCATTTCATCGATTTATAGGTAATGAATTGATGAATTGTTTCTACAGTGTTTTCCTATAATTATGGCTTGAAAGGTCGAATTGCAATTTCTGAGTATCGTGAAAGTTTATTATTACTCTTTCTGCTTCAGCTCTTTTAAATTTATTTCCCCCAATTCACTGCTCTATCTATTTCACTATTCTCGCAGCAGGGAATTTATGTTAGTCATGCTATGTTTGACCATGAATCATGTTTATATGTAACCCTTACATCTCTATATATTTTCCTACATTCCTTTTATAGTCTAGAAGTGTTCATTGCCACTGTTGAGTTTCTCAAATAGTGTATGGCTCGATTATTTAACTTATTTAATTATTTTTTTATTTGCAACTGCTATTAATGATAGAATTATTTTTATAAAATGTAGATGTACTCTGGATGATATGCGTTTTTCCCCAACACGCAGATGTGATTACTGAACCACCATTTTATTTGTCTCTTATTTTCATTTTCTCACTAGATGCATTCCACTAGAATATCGTTTCATTGATTCTGTCATTTAGGATTTTGTTTTTGTTTTAGGCTACATCCATATGATCTTAATATAGATCTTGGGAGTTACATATTAAAATATGATTGGGAAAAATGTAGATGAATGCCCAGATGATTCACCTCTTCACTGGTTCCTTCTTCTGAATTTCAAGACGATGCACTAAAAAGTTAAGAACAGGCTCGTCGCCCGTTCTTCCTATCATATTCAGTATCGGTCACAAAATGTTATTTTTTTTGCCCTACTGGCTCGGTTTCCTACTTCATGTAGACTCTCGTTCTTTTGTTTCTATATAGTATTGGAATTTATATCGGAGTTATTTATTTCCCGACGTATTGCATATTTCTCTCCAACAGCTAAAATTTAAGGTTATTTACCATGTTATTTCCCTCTCCATGGAGTCATTTATATAGGGTTTTTGTCCCTTGTTTTCCTAAAGCATATAAAAAAAAATTGCAACGTTTCTTCCTAATTGTACCCATTCACGCAATGAATTGGGAATACTTTACTTTTCTATTTAGTCTTTCCACCTTAATTGAGCTCTCTCTCCCTCTTTTTATTTTGGGTAAATTTAACTTGAATCAATTTCAAGACGGTATTGTGAAATTTCCCTTTTATTGAGCATTCACTTTTTGTTTTGTTCAATTATAAATTTAATGTATGTAGAGTCCAATATTTCATTCTCCAGTGGACTGATAAAAAGAGTAATTCTGCATATAGAAATGATCCATTAATTTGGTATTCATAATTACTTTCTTTCCTTTTTTTCTCTTGAACCCAGATATAACCCAGAACCTAATTTTTGAAGCTATGGAATTTATAGATCTTGGTTAATTTTATTTGATTTATATTCCACATGTAATCTATTTGAATATAACGAATGTATATATAACTTTGATTTTGTTATGTGCAGGTAAGACCATACGTAACCTGTCATGGATATTTGGTCTGCATTCCACTTTTCAAGATTCAAGTTTTAATTTGTGACTTACTTCTATCCAGGTTGGTCCAACTGTACATTGGGTTACCTATATGCTTTTAAGCATAAAATTCTCCAAGGTCTTATAGTTTTATAGGAAGGTATTTGATTCCATTACAGTGAATTTTGGACATCTATGTCATGTAACTATTCATGGATAGTTTTGTTTAATAAACTTTTATTCATATATGGAAGTACCATATATACACATGAATTTTCCTTTTCGTTTTATATGGATATTTTATTAATTGAAATTTAATTCGAATGAATATGATATACATATTTTAAGAATGGATTGAACTCTTATTCTGTAATTGAATACATAGAATTGAAGTTTCTCATTTAATCATATATCCTTGTAAAGGGTTGGGGTATTAGAGTTTCATTATTGGAATTTGTCTTATTCGTTTTGTATTCAAATATATCTCGGTAGATTCATTTTCCTTAACCGCATTGGTTATAATTTGAACTTCAACTTTGGTTCAGATATATACATATATATTATCTCTGTTTATTTACCATTATCTTTCTCTAAATATTACATAATTTCTTTTACCAATATAATACAACATATGTTTTTTAGAACATTATCTACATGTATCCTTCACTACTGATTAAAATTTATTTCGTAACACAAAGTACAGTTGATAACAAATTTCTAAAACCATAACCACTAACGAGGGTCAGTTCTTGTGAGGTACCTAACCTCAGATCTAGACCCAATACTAGGTTTTAAAAATTCTGAGAGTTGGCCCTCTAAAAAGTAGGTCTATACAACAATACAGAATAACTATTTTCTCCATGGTTAATTTTGTTCAATGTACGTGTAATAAAATATGTTTCTAACTCATAAAATTTTCACAATATAACCTATATACAAAACCAGAATTCCATATAGATTCAACTACCTTACTGCTTTCAGTAATTTATCACAACGTTAATATATAAATCAAAAAAATTAAAATTAGATGTGCATACCCCTTAAGGTAGACTATTTGCCTCCGAACTTTAGATCTCTTTCTCTGAATCTCACCCCAGAGAATAGATCTTTTCCTCCAGAGATAGAAAACCCTTTGTCTATCCGGAATCAACTTATTTAAGTTTTCTTTCCCCAGCCTGTTTCCCTTAACTATGTCCAACTAATTCAGGATGATGTATTCCTATTTTCCAAGGCTTTCCCTTTGTTTCTTCCACAAAGGTACTTTAAAAGAAATATTTTCTTCTTTCCAGCTTTATTCCACCTCATCCCAGTAATTTCCTCTTTACTGGGGTATTTTTTTAGATTTTTATCTCCAATCTGATTTTAGTATTTACTTTATTCCTTCCAAGGATTTTTGGAAGTCTGGGAAAGTCTTACAACCTTATCCGTCATCATGGATTTGGTTTCGAGATCTCTAATCATAATCTAATCATTGCACATTAATTTTCCATTTTATTTTATTAACTTGAAATAATGAAATAAATCCACACAATTGTTTTCCATTGATGTCCACATCACCCTTTTGGACCTGTTCAAATTTCTAATAAAAACATAGCAAACTGGGGACATTACAACTTCAACCTTCTAAATTCCAAGTTAGACAATCCTTCTTCACAACAAGTCCATCAGTAAGATGCCAAAAATAGGTTTTCAATAGGAGATGTAATACAAAATATATTCAAAAAATTAAACTTCAAGATACATTCTTCGTCAAATTCATATTTCAAACTTCCTCTTCTTCTGTGATTTTTCAAATCAAATTGAGAGAATTTTATGTGTCCAAATGAGCTAAAATGCTCCTCTATCTATAATTTTCAAAAGGATGTGAATATACATGTCCTTTGGGTTGTGTTGACTTGACAGGTAGGTCAACTTAGCATCTAGAGGGGTTTATGGCCCAAATTGCATATTATTATTACTTTTCCCTATTTCTTTAAAATAGGTCAAAATAGGAGTTTATCTTTCACTCAAGAAAACATAAAATAATGACAAAAATTATTATCTAATAATAATAATAATAAAATTTATAATTATATCTAGGTACAAAGAGAATTATGAAGACCAAACCTAGTTACTTTTTCTAACACTCCCTCTTAACTAGGAAGTTACTTATAATTCCATAAATGGTAAAATGATACTTGTCAAATTGAAATATTTTCATAAGAAGTGTTGGATTGGTAAGCCATATTAAACAACTAAAATCATTAAAAAAAATTCAAATTTCAACATATCAAGGCCTTCACTTGACAAGCTCTAACACTCCATAAGGCTAGAACACAATCTAGGAGGCATATATATAGGTGCCATGGCCTCTCACTGAACATAACCCCTCCACATGTTCATAAGGTATGTCCTTCTAGGACTATTCTTATTTCGGATTCCCAATCCTGAAATAATATTTGTCCTCTTCGGCCACTCTTAACTTGGATACCATGTCTAAGCCTCAAAGGGTGTCAATACAAGATATTACTTCTTATCCTCGAGTCCCAATCCTCAATAAATATTAATTTCATATTCTTATCCAATATTCTGAACCGCATTATCTCTCCATGGATTTCACTAAATGTACGGTTGTTAGTCCTATTGAGAAATATACAGGGCTACATCTAGGCTAATTTTTCTTCAACTTGACAACTTCTTGTGACTTATTTTTAATTTACTATATTATTAGCTTCTTCTCTTATTATTATGTTGTTATTATCATAAAAAAAAGTACCAACAAAAGAAGATAAACAATATATAATAATACAAGATAGAGGCTACAAGCCGCGACCAAAATGTCTCCACTTGAGAGGAAAACCCACAAATCTCTTCTCTTATAGATTCTTTAAATGATGAATTCCAAGACCTCTAGATAAAGAACAATACCCTTGCAAGGCCAATTCTATCCACCTTGATGATGTGATTCCTCTATTCAAGTCAAACCTAGTCAAATATCTTATATTTGCACAACTTAAACCCCCAAATATATAATTTCGACCTCCACTCCATTTCTGAAATTTTCAGCCCCCAAGAGCAGTTGATGTTTCAACATGTGTCAATAGTTTCAGGGGTTCCAAGGATTCCCTTTACCTTCTTTCTATGTTTTGTAGGTGATCTAATAGACTTTACTTCAGCCTTATTTCTACAAGATCCTCAACTTTGATCTTGTAACCGTGAAACCCTAACCTTCCTTCTTCACATGTGTGTGTGTGTGTGAGAGAGAGAGAGAGAGAGAGAGAGAGAGAGATAGAGAGAAACAACCTAGACTTGTATCCTTCATCTTTTTTTCCCTTTTCGCTAGCCTTCTTCGACTTCTTCTTCACTTGGATGATGAGAAGATGAGTTAGTTTCTATTGGAGGTCAAGTTCCCTCCTATATATAGGATTATAAGGAGGATGAAATTCCGTAATGAGGCTGACTTCTTAGCTGCCAATCTGACTTGGTATTGGAGGTTATTTTGACATTTCTAAATAAAAAAATAATTATTTTCGCACATTACAATGTTACCAATAGGGTCTTCCTCATATGAAAAAGACTCTTTTAACTTCTTGACCCAAGGAAAATCACAAGAACCACTCAATGGGTGATTGAACTCTAAATAAAATATCTTGAGCATGAAACCCATGCTAGAAAAGGAAAAAAGAAAGTTTATTTTCTTTTTACAATTTACAAAAATAAAAAGTACATTTCATATTTATGAAGACTGAACCTAGTTACACATTTCATTAAGTCCTAACCTAGAGCATGACACATGAAGAAGAGATTATAATAACCATTATCACTCCCTCTGAACTAGGGAGGAGATCCTCGTTCCCTCTCAATCAAGGAATATATCCTCTCTCCCTCTCAACTATGGAAACATCATCAAAATCCTTTGCTAGTTGCACACATCATCAACACAACAAATATTTGTTCCTATGTGTAGATATAGTGTAGTTGAATCGATTCCTACAATGCAATACATGATATATGTGCTTTTTCCTTCTTTCAAATTTCATCCTCATGACAGGGTTTCTCAACTCCTAAAAACAACACATCATATCAAATTGTGAGCTTCCTTGATCATATAATATTTTCATCAATTGGTTCATCTATCATTTTCAAGAAGTTGAGCTTCCTCAAAGGTGCTAGCACATTTCTTCTTCCTTCATAACAAAGTTCTGCCTCATATTATTCCAAGTATAATGTCAACTTTCCAATATCAATTCTACCCTTGTGTTTGTATAAGCCACAAAAAGTGTTATTCACACAATTCATGTGTTACATGATCAAACCACACAATTATAGGTACAAGGTCATTAAGAAATATTTTCTTGAAGCCTCTTCACATGCTATATAAATGTGTCCTATAAATAATCCAACTCATATCCCAAGTATATTATCAATATTAAAATTTCCAAATTATAATATCCTCTCGTCAGAATGTCATGTCAAATTCTGCTACTTTCTCCCTCTGAAATGAACATTCCTTTACACATTCTATCTTCATATTGCAACAAGTTTTAACTAAAGTGAATCTGTAATGTATATCATAGATCATTTTAATGTGAGCTTGGGATTATAAACCATGACACGGAATGAAATTAGATCAAGCCATAATATATGTGTGCACCATGAAGCATTTCCAGTCATGGAATATGATGTGAATCTAAAAAATATTGCGATCCAGTTCCACAGAACCACAGATAATAAGTCTGGGATAGTTACAAAACTACCACAAATAATGTTTAACATAAATATTCATTCCTTTTAATGTTGCATACCTCAGATGATGATATTCTACAAGGATGCCAACAATAATTTGACTTTCAGATCTCCACCTCTAGACCTTAGCTCTCATACCATGTTCAGAAATCTAGAGATTTCTCTTTACATGATACTTACTTGTGAGTTTCCTCTAGGTTTGTTGGCATTTTTACTATCATTATATTTTCCTTATTTCATCAATAAATTACTATAAGAAAAACATGAATATCACCAAAGAGAAAATAACACAAGATATAGGCTCCAAGGAGGGAAAAACCCCTCGAAAGGGAAAACCCAGAAAATTCCCTTCTTATAGAGCCATATTTGAGTGATATATCCAAGACCCAATATCGAAGACCCAAGACCAAATACTTCAACCCTATAGAAACCAAGTTAGACCATCATTTGTCACAACAAATCCATCAATAAGAGACCAACAAGAGATGTAATAAGGCATATTTTGAAAAACTCAAACTTGAAGAAACATTCTTCATCAAGTTCAGATTCTGGCCTTCATCTTCTTATGCATATTTTCAGATTGAGTGAATTGTGTGTGTCCAAATGAGTTGAAATCCTCCTCTATTTATATTTTTTAGAGCTATGAGAACAAACATGTCCTTTGCAGCTTGGCTGACTTTAAAGGTAGGCCGTCTTGGCATCTAGAGGGGTTTTTGACCCAAATTACATTTTTAAAAATCAATTTTCCTTTTTCTTTACAGAGCGTCCAAATAGGAGTTTGGATCTTTGGCTCAAGAAAACTTAAAATAATTAAGAATACGCTTATCTAATAAAATTAATAAAAAATAAATAAAATAGTTTTCTTCTTTTTCTTTTAAATAAAATATACAATGATATACGTACAAAGACCATTATGAAGACAGAACCTATCTACATTTTCTAACAAACCTCACATTATTCACAACTTCAAGGAGATGATATTTTCCATGGGATAAATACGCTCTCGAAACTTCGTAATCTTCTTTTCCTCCAGGTCAAAGACTGGGAAAGGGATAAATCTTAGGCCACTTGCTAGATCATTAATATTTCAGCCTTCAACAATCATGCCACCGCTTCCCTCCATTGCCTCTACCACCAATTACATTCACTCAACGAGCGAAGATTTTTGAGATATTTCAGCCAGAAAATGTCGAAATTCCTAGAACTAACTGACCTTACCCAGCTTCAATGTTTCCAGAGATGAAAAAAAAATCATTTCAATAATTTCCTATTTGTTAGGTTATGAATTTAACCAATGGCTTGATGATATCATCCTAGGATTTTTATCAGTATTTTCTAAACATGAGAAACCTTCTATTATTTTTAATTGTGGTGAGTTCTTAGCAGAAACTATCCATGAATAATTCATGAAGTTTTCAATAAAAGGAGCCTACAAACATGCATCATTCCTTGTATATTTGTTTTTTGTTCTATCAATGAGACATGTTTTTAATTCCACTACAAAATTTAGATGAATTCGTGAACCCTCAATCTGTGATCCATTAGATATCACTGGTTAGAAAAAATACAAATGAATTCTCTTTTAGTGACTACACACATCAATTTTTATACTCAATTTCCTTTTTACTTAACATTCATCTAATCCTTAGAATTTCTCTTGAAATTGAAAGGATTATTCATCTTAGTCAAGAAATAAAAATAGGATATTAGTATCTATACCAAAGATATATAGATATTAGAGTGTATGGTTGTGAGCTTCCTCCATAAAAGTTTCCAAAGTTTGTAATTATGATAGTTTTTACAATAGAAAACATTAGGTAGATGATAAATATGGATGCAATAACTTTGTGTCAGTTAAAAGAAAGTCATAGTTTAAAATCAAAGCTCAAGTTGGGCCTTTCATATGTAATTCCAGAACAACAACAAAGGAGGCATATCTCCTCTTAAAGGAAATGAAATCTAAACTGAGTTTTTCCTAGTCCTATGATCCCTTGGGGATCATTTCCATGATAAGGTTCAAAAATAAAACTACTCCATATGAAAATACTCCTAGACCATAGATTGAGCAGTATAGGAAGTTGTCGATGGTCTGAGGTCCTGGTGCTCCAAATTGATCTGATTTATGAATAATCCATGCCAAATTAATCATTTGTAATGGATCTTATTCTAGTAGAGAGAGGCCCAATTAAAAAATTTATGGGCTTATGGTCCTTGCTGTGCCTCTCAATCTTTGCGTGGATAAAAAATGAGGACACATGATTGAAGGATAGCATTATATTTCCTTTTATGGGAGAGAGAGTTTTTATTTTTCCTCTTTGAAAATAAAACATATCAAGATACAATTTTTCAAGGTGGGTCATATCTCACAGGGGCTCATGGTTTATGTCTAGATCAATGGATTCAATATTTCAAGAATAAAAATGATATTCTATATAATGTTTCTATTTGGGTTAAATTTCCATATTTTCATCTTCAGTATTGCAAAACACACACCTTTAGGAATATTGGGAATGTTATGTGTCACTATATCAATTGCGAAAAACCAAAAGAAGGTATTCAATCTTGTGCCAAGGTTTATGTAGAAGTGGATCTTGATAAGGGACTCTCTACAAAAAAAAATCTCTAGTTAGATAATTGGACTCATTATTAGGAATTATATTATGATAAAATACCATTTAAATTTAAGAAATATTATAAGTATGAGAATTTTTTCCAAATATGACCAAAATTGGAAGAAATCAACAAAAATAATGAAGAGAACAATGGAATCAATCAAAAAGAAGAAAATGTTCCCCCTAGCATAATACAAACGTAAGGACATAAGAAGGAAACAGATTCATACCTACATTCCCTCCTCCCAAATAAATCAGTTGCCAAAGGTGAAGGCTCAAGGAATCCAATATCACAATAGAACCAACAATGTTGTGATCGTACAAATATGGTATACATTGGTTCTCTATGGTTGGAAGAACTAAAGGAAATTTTGTGTTTGTCTATATAAATATATAAACCCACACACACAGACACCCACACACACTCACACACATATATATATATATATATATAAACACACTAATGCATTTTGGTTTTCATATCATATCATTATATTTTCTTAAGTTATAAATAAATACAATTTCTTATGTGCAGTTGTGTTCGTAGGATAACATGCACACTACTCACTATTTTTTTATATTTTAAAACAATTAACTTATATTATATAAAAAGTGACTAAACCCAATGTATTTCTTATGACATACGGATGTAATGGTCTTCTTTGTGACTAATGTTGCTCTAATATTTGAGATATGATGGAGTATTTAAATATTTTCCCATGCACGTATATAAGGAACATGTGAGGTCACATTCTTTGGATATCAATTTAAACTTTTTGTTTACTATTTTAAATAAAAAATAATATTTTGTAGAAAAATGTTCAAACTCATTAGATGCAATGTATATGGTCATTGACCAATTTGTTTGTAATTCTACGACACATTCCTTAAAATAGATTAAAATTAAAGCCTATAGTTTAGTTATAGCAATTTTGAGGTTCTTGGTTACAAATGCAAAAAATGCACTATGTGTGTTGGTACAATGGTGCAATTAATATTATTTAAGTGCATCAATTGAAAAATATTTATCCATATTTTCTAGAAACCTTTGCTAGAACAAAACAATGAAGAAATTGTATGGAAAGGTTCTACAAATACCTCAAGTAGAAAGTGTTTTCCTTGTGATGAATCAAATTTCAAGACTTTTTATTTAATTTTTATATAATCAAGTGTGAAAAATATCTTCAAAACTCACATATTAATTCTTTTATAATCAATGATGATGATGATGATAATAATAATAATTTAAAATATATTTCTAAATTAATTAATTTTAGAATTTATTTTTTTCATTATATCTTGAAAATGTGATATATATGATGATGTAAATGTTTTAATACTTATACGATTCACGAAAAACTTAAAAAAAAAAGTATTACAACAAATTTTTAAATATCTAAATTACGAAATGATCTAAGAACCTAAGTATTATCAATTATTGAAGATTTATTTCGATTTATTTAACTAATATCATATATTCGTAAATAATGATCGCCATCTTTACTCTTAAATTTGAGAGTATTAAACTATGTTATGTTCTATATCATGAGGTAGTTGTTATGAAAAAAATATAGGAAGACTAAAATTGAATGAAATCGGTAGTCCTTAGGTGAGGAGTCCCTGAGGCTATCGACAACGTTAGATTCCTTCATTAAATTAACAACAATCAATTACTACCTTATAAAGATGCATATGAATAGGATAGTTAGAAGTAATTCCAAAAAATTAGGAACTAATCCCTAATTACAACAAACAACCAAACAACTATTCATTTCTCCATTACTTTTAGGTTTCCCCCTTAATGGAAAAAGGATTGATTTCCAAACCCAGCCTTTCCCTAAACAATTAAATTAGAACTTCCCAAGGGGCTTTGTGAAAATGTCAGCAACATTTTCACAAGTAATACAATATTCAATAAAAAAGTCCTTAGATTGTATCTTTTCTCTAATAAAACAAAACTAGGTGTCAACATGATTTGTGCTTTCACAAAAGATTGGATAATTTTCCAACTTGATTGAGATTTGGTTGTGAGAATTTATCGTTGTAGTGTTTCTTCATTCTTCTCCAACATCTTGACGAGTTTGTATAAACCAAACAAATACAAAAGTTGTTGCAAACAAAGATTTATTCTATGCCTCTGCAAATGACAAAAATATAGTTGGTTTCTTCTTTCTTCTCCATGAAGCAATCCTAGATCCAATACTGAATGCATAACATGTAGTAGACCTTTTATCATCTATATTACCAACCCAATCTAAATTTTAGTAACATGTTAGATCAGCATCAAATGAATTAGTATATTTAAGACCAAAATCAATTCTTCCTTTAAGATGCCTGAGTACTCCTTTTGCTGCTCTCCAATGGATTTTTAGAGGTATTTCCATAAATTGACGTAACACACTAACATAATATGCTAAATTAGGCCTAGTTGTAGTAAGATAATTCAATCTTCCCACCAGTTGTCTATAAACTGTACAATCTACCTCCTTTGAACCATCATGAAAATGTAGTTTCACATTCTGCTGCATTGGAACAAACACAGATTTGAATTGATCCATATCAAACATTAGAGGAAATTTCATCCTAAGCGTGGCCTCCTAAGGAAAATAATAAAATAATTGTTAACATAATAAAATAAGAGTTATGAATTTTGCAGAGAAAACAAAAAACTACTCTTTTTTTAATTGAATTTGTGACTTATATCCTTATTGGTTTACTCAAATTTTACGTTTAGACACTCATTATATGCAGAATTAAATTTCACATCCAACACGTACCCATTATGCATACTTTTGAGAAGACCTGCTTTGATAAAAATTGTAGATACATTAAAAAAACGTTTTTAACACATTCTTTTAATGTATCTACAATTTTTATCAAGGAGGGTCTTCTCAAAATTATGCATAATGGGTACTAGTTAGATGTTTAATTTAATTCCGCATCTAATGAGAGTCTAAACTTCAAATTTGAGTAAAAAATTAAGGCGATAAGCCAAAAATATAATTACAAAAAGTAGTTTTTCTTCTTTTCCCTCCAAAATATTTACATGTAACTCTTTTTAAATTTAAAGCATATTGATTGGGTTACATATTATGACATGGAAATTCCATGAAAATTTCATGGGCACTTTTAGGCTCAAATTTCCTCTAATGTCTTTTGAGCACTTCTTTGACATACTTACACTGAGTAACAAAAATATGGTCTGCATCTCTCCACACATCAAGACCTATAAAATAATATAACTCAACAAGATATTTCATTTCAAATAGTTGTGACATCTATTCCTTATTTCATCAATCGGTTTAACTGAATTTCATGTAATAATTAATCCATCAACATATAAAGTTGTAAGTATTACATGCCCCTTTGCATCAAACTTCATATGCATATTTGGATCTCTTTGACTTCTCATAAAACCCTACTAGAAGAAGAATGAATCTATATTTTCATACCATGACCTAGGTGTATTCTTTAGCTCATACAAAGCTTTGTTTAGTTAGAAAAATAAATGTTCTTGCCATTGTTTGAAAAAATCTTCAGTTTGTGTCATATAAAACTCCTCCTTTAAATCACCATTCAGAAAAGAAGATTTTATATCTAACTGGTGCAAATTCCAATGGTACTTGTAGCTAATGAAATTAACAACATAATAGTATTTATTTTATCTATAGGTGCAAATTTTTCTGCATAATCAATGCCTTCCTTTTGTAAGTATCATTTTGTCACCAATCTAGATTTATATTTATCTATGCTTCCATCTAGTTTAAAATTGGGTTTTTATAACAATTTGAAACTTGTGAGCTCTTTTCGTTTATAAAATTCAATCAATTACCAGGTTTTATTTTTAATTATATATTCATATTCTCCCTCCATACATTTTCTCGACTCTTCATATTCATTACCTTCATTAAAGCTTATGGGTTTGATGACATTCAAAACACTATCCATCTGAGCATAGTAATTATGCCTTTGAGGTAGTTAAATATGTTGAGTGGATCTCCTTCGTGATTCACTCTTTTCACCTCTATTTGGTAAAATTGATTCTCCATTTATGATTGGGCTTTGACTGTTGGTGATGTCCACATCAATGGAATCTTCCCCAATATTTTACTGCTCACTGTCTTCTATTTTTTCTTTTGATGTATTGTCTTCAACTATAGGAAGAATGTTCCATCTTTCATATTTGTTATCCTTATTTCCCTCATCTCCATGTTCATGGAAAATTACATCTCTACTCTCAAATACTTTGTGAGTAGATGGATCAAACATTTTATATGCTTTAAATTATGAATATCATCTTACAAAAATACATTTGATACCTTTAGTATAAAGTTTATTTTTCTTCTCCTTTGGAATATGTGCAAAGGCCCTACAACCAAATATCCTCAAATGATGAACTATTGGTTTAGAACCATAAAATGCTTCGAATATAGTCTTGAAATCATGTTGTGTAACCAGCTCCAAAAAGAGAAGAAAAGTGATATCAACGCCTTAGAAATAAGCCACTTCGAGGGGGAACCTCCAATACATTACATAAATGAACAATTCTTGGATGATACAAATGAACAAAACCTCCTTCTATATATAGGAGTCTATGGGGCCACAATATAATCCTAGTGGGGCCACAATTTAATCCTAGCCAACCTAACAATAATAATGTAAGGGCACAATAATAACAATATGGGGGTTACAGGGGTACAACAATAAAAATAAGTGGGGCTACACTAAAATAATAAGGGACTACACTATTAATATAGGGACTTAACATGCCCCTCTCCTTCAAACAAGTGTTGTCCTCAACGCTTGATTATTTGTTGATGCTTCTGTATAAAATTCTCATCCTCCCATGTGGAATTTTCTACAGGAAAGTTCTTCCACTTGCTGAGATACTCTGAAATTGATCGTACTTGTCGAGTTCTTGTTTTTGTGATTTCTTCATAATTTCTTTCGATGTGATGTTAATATTCATGTTGTTTCATTAGATTCTACACCAAAGTTAGGTTATCCTTTGAGATTTGGAGAACTTGTTGTTGATGCTCGATGTTATCTTCCACTAATTTATCATCCGTATTAGCTATTATTTTATCCTTCAAACCATCCAACTTAACCTCCATTTCTTCTTCTAAACCATCTATGTCATCTTCGGTTGATCTTCGTAAGATCGAAATTTGTTGCATTTGGTACCGTAATTTTGATATCTCATACTGCAATTCTTCCACTTCATGCCTCATAGTATAGATTTCCGAGGGCTTAATGGGTGTTGAATTAATTTGAGGAGGCATTTTAGAATGAAATACTGAAATATATGCTCAATAGGCCCTTGGAATCAATTCAACTTGATTCTTCAAACAAGACTTATGCAATTCGGAAAAAAACAATACACACCTTTTTCTTGATTTTGAGGAGCTCGATATTGAAATTCGATTATCTCTGTAATTGAAAATATTCAATATATGAAATTCATCCCTGTAGTAGCCCTCTGAAGCTTCTTTAAAATGCCACAGGTCTGACCTGATTTGGATTCCCCAAGACAAAGTTGTGTCCAATCTCCCACAATGACCTAATTCTGGACTGGTTTAGTAGAGCACACTTGTAGGACTTTCCACGTGTCACTGTTTCGTCCTATGTCTCTGAAATTGATAGCAAAGAAACTACAGTCCATCTAATTGCGACCAATTTTTACGGCACTCAAATCCACTACCCAGAGAGAGAGTTATTGAACTTTTCCCACGATCACCTTTTTGAGATGAAATACAGGAGCCTAAAAAAGCACTACCTTCCACAGATCATATCTCAAAAAATATTGCGAACCAAGCTCTACAATTTTTTGAAAAATATCCTTAGGATTTTATCTTCGTACCATATGAATTTTAGATTCTGAACCTTCGTAGAAAAAAAATTATAGCGAAAATGCCACGATGACCTGTTTAGGAGCTTGAAAAAAGACCTAACTTCCACAGATGATATCTCTGAAAATATTGCGAACCAAGCTCTGAAATGTTTAGAAAATATTCCTCATGATTTCAGCTTCGTACCCTAAAAATTTTAGCTTTTGAAACTTCATAGAAAAAAAGTTATAGCGAAAATGCCACGATGACCTGTTTGGAGCAGCGAAACCCTAAAATCCCAAGCTCTGATACCAAATGTTGTGTAACCAGCTCCAAAAATAGAAGAAAAGTGATATCAACGCCTTAGAAATAAGCCACTTTGAGCGGGAAACCTCCAATACATTACATAAATGAACAATTCTTGGATGATACAAATGAACAAAACCTCCTTCTATATATAGGAGTCCATGGGGCCACAATATAATCCTAGTGGGGCCACAATGTAATCCTAGCCGACCTAACAATAATAATGTAAGGGCACAATAATAACAATATGGGGGTTACAGGGGTACAACAATAAAAATAAGTGGGGCTACACTAACATAATAAGGGACTACACTATTAATATAGGGACTTAACAAATCAAGATACCTTATCACTTTTCTTAAATAACAAATCATTTTTCTTAAATAAAAAATAGTACTTATGACTTCTTCCCCAAAACAATTTGAGAGGTTCTTACCTTTGATCATACTTTGTACACACTCCACCAATGTCCTTTTTTTTCTTTCTTCAACTTTGTTCGGTTTTGGAGTGCAGGGTAACTGTGAATTTTTGTACTATTCCATGATCAGTAGTACTTGATGAATTTTCTCAATCTGCATTCTCCCCCTTTATCTAAATGAAGGACCTTTACAAACTTCCATGTCTTTTTCTCTGCCATTTTTTTCAATTGTTTGAAATAGTAAAAAACATCACTCTTTTTCCTGAGGAAGTACACCTAAGTGTACCTTGTGAAATCATAAAAAAAAAATATGGAAAATAATAGGCTCCTCCTAGGGATCTAGCCTACATGGGTCGAAAAACATATGAATGTGTAAGTTTGAATGAATCTCTTCTTCTCCTATCAAAATTAGAGGAAAATTCATTCATGTGAATTTTACCTAATGCACAACCTTCACAAGTAGCATATTAATTCCTTAACATAGGGATTCCTTCAACCATATTTGTTTTTGCAGGAACAATAAATCATGATAATTGATGTGACCATACCTATGATGCCAAAGAATTTTTGTTGACATAGTTGTAGAAGTGAGTTTTTGATGAATTTTTTTGGTGATGTCAAGCTTGTATAGGCCTCCAATTCTATCTCTTGAAGCAACATGTTTGCAAGGATCCAGAAAAAATTTCACTATGCAATATGTTTTGAAGAATTCAACCTTTAGGTTATAATCTGTAATTGTAGACAGAAATATCAAATTTTTCTTGATCCCTCGCCCATACATAAAATTATGGATGCTCTCAATACTGCCATTTGGTAAATTCATAGGTATATCTTATATGCACGATCATCTACAAGGTATATGTTTTTATCATTTATTATTTCCTTGAAGTTTTCATACTAGTCCATGTTGCATGTCATACGAATTGTAGCTCCAAAGTTCACAAAACATGTATTAGCATCATCCATTTTAGCACACAACGTAGCATTACACACAAATAACATGAGATTTTTTAGATCAGAATTTATGGCTTCTCCTTTAAAATTTCCTCACTTTATTCTATGTTTATGCCTATATTCATATTTTTTATTCTTATAATAGTCTCCAACAAGATGCCCACTTCTACCACAATAGAATAATTTTATTCCAAATGACATAGCTTGGTTTTATTTTTGAAATGGCCTTTTCTAAGATGAGTTTCTACCTCTGTTTGATCCTCCTTGTTTCCCTTTGAATAATTAATTCTTCGCTATAAATGCAAAATATGGATTATGAGGCTTGAAGTTCTTGTACCTATGTAATTCATGCAACATGATACCTGTCAATTCCTCAAATTTTGGCACCCTCTCCCTTGCTGCAAGACCTATAAAAAAATCTGGTAATCCTTTGACATTCCATTTAAAGTGATTGTCACAAGATCAGTAGTGGGTACTAATTCTCCTATATCTACCAAATTATATTTCAAATATTTAATAATGGGAATGAATGAACTAATAGATTCATTCTCTTCCATGTTAGTACAGAAGAGCATACTCTTCAAAAACATGACTTAATTCGCATTGTTAGTTTCATACTACTCTTTCAATGCATTCCGGGTCGCATTAGAGGTCTTCAATCATGAATATAAGGAATTACATTGTCTTTCACATAAATTTTTAATAATAACTCTTATTTATTCTCTTGCTTCTCCCAGTCCTAAATTGATGCACATATCGAGCCTTCAACAAGTTTCACTTCTTCTCCCTTCGTTATGGTTCAAGTTCCATAACCTTCCAACAATATTTGAAGCTTGAAATTCAAGTTGACATAGTTAATGTCATCCAATTTATTTTCTCCATTTAGGTATGCATTTGTTAATGGATTCACCATATTCTTCCAATTCTTTTCAAGAGAACTTCAAAAGCCTTCAAATAAATTTAAATTGGAGCTAAAAAATTCACTCTAGCTCAATTATACACTAAACACAAAATAGAGTCCATATTTTCTTCAAAACAATTATATATGAGAACCCCCAAAAAAATCACAACACCTTTAAAAACACTTCAAATTAGTTTTACATAACCCTAAGAATAAGAACATCACTAGAGCAATAATAATCTCAATCACTCTACGTTATGGTTGCAACAGATGCCTAGAGGGAAGCCTCACATCCACCCAGCATCAATTAAACTCTGTAAGGGGATACTCTAATTTATTGGAAAAATTCAAAATTGAAATGTTTCTATACATATATGCACATCACAGCAAATATAATAATAAATCTCCTCGAAATGAAACCATGTTGAGTGTCGTGCAGACCTCAGCAACGTGAGGAAAAAAATCTGTAAGGGGACTACTTTAATTTAATGGAAAATTTCAAGCTTGAAAGTTTTCTATACCTCTCTAAACATAACAACAAATATAATAAGAAATCTCCATTAAATGAAACCATTTTGAGTGTGTCGAGCAGAGTGCAGCAACGCGAGGAAAAAAATCTGTAAGGGGGCTACTCTACTTTAATGGAAAATTTAAAACTTGAAGGAATTATGTACCTCTCCACACATAACAGAAACTATAATAATAAATCTCCATGAAATTAAACTACTTTGAGTGTCGAGCATAGTGTAGCAATGAGAGGAAAGACTCTGGTATCCTCATTCAACTTATTGCTTCAATTTTCTAAACACTGAGACAGGTAAGCATAAATACCGAGATAGGAACACGTGACCAACATGGTACATGCTCATTCAATGCACTAGACAACAGAACTAAGTAGCGTTGCACTTCCAAAAATCATAATTTCCGATATTTTCCTCCACCAATGCTCCTACGAGTTACAAGCTATGAACTAAAAATAAATATCATGTCATTTCTCTTTGACCAGGCAGATGACAGGAACAATTATATGACACAAACATGTATATGAGATGGATCGGGAAGCTTTTTGTGCTTCCACACCCCTATATATGAATAATGATGACCTTTAACATGGATCCTCACCCATGAGATCTTATCCAACCAACAGAGTCTATCTTCTCCTTTCAAATATGACTGACGACTATATATGAAACAAATTTTTTCTCTACTTAGCGTTCCACTACTCCAAGACCTCCTCTGACATAAAATTACATAGCCTGACCGGTATCCATTATGACAAAGGAAACAAAGGCATGGAACCTTCGACCCAACCACTCACTACAAGTTGTGAGAACTTCTCTATTCTTTGAACGTTTGTGGAAATATTCATCAACAAGTTATGCCCATTATTTAACATTCAAAATAAATTAACACCACTCTCCACATCGATCTGCTTCTTATGTACTTGGGTGTGGTATTAATCAACCATTTTTACATGGGATAATATACATGTCTCCTATAAACAAAGTGACTCTCTTCATCATACTCTATGTACAACCTCCACGAAATGGACAAACCTGTCTTGACAAATGAAACACATGCCTATGACCCCTTGCTCTGATACCAACTAGAAATATATGAAGACTAAAATTGAATTAAATCGCAATTCCTGAGGTGAGGGGTCCCCGAGGCTTCCCACCGTGTTGGCTTCCTTTATTTAATTAAGAACAATCAATTCTAACCTATGGATAGGATAGTTAGAACTAATTCCCAAAAATAAGGAATTAATTCCTATTTATAGCAAACAACTAAACAAATATCAGTTTCTCCATTATTTTCAAGTTTATGGTTATTTCGAAAGAAATATAAACATATTAGTTTTCAATTTAGTGAAAGGTTACAAGGCTCATATTGAAAGACAACCTAACACGTTTAACTTTACAATATGGAAAATATAATATGGTCCGAATAGATTGACATAGTCACATCCTAACTTTTATATAAATAGCTATAAATTAAATGATTGGTCAATGCTAATAGGCATTTTCTTATGTCATGATACATCTCAGATTGTTAATATTTAAAAAATCATAGAAATTAACTATGTATAACTGTAAATTTTAAGTAATAATTTATTATTATTATTATTATTACTAATTATAAAATGAAATAATTTGTGAATTAAACATATGTAATTTATACATGCAACAAAAATATTAACCCTGAAAATTCCCCACCACTTTATCATGAATATTCTTAACTTGGAAATAAGTTTTTTTACAATAAAATGGGCCAATAACATGGCTTCTTAATACCGTATTCCCAAAAATCCATAACTCATTTCATATGGAATTTTTAAATTAATCAATTTAATTGATAGATGAAAAAGACATAGCTACTTTGCAAATAAAACTCAATCTTTAAGAATATTAGAAAATATTCAATTGAGGTTAAATTTATACCATCCACAAGTTGAAAAAAAAGTTCTTAAAGACAAAAGATAAGTTTAGGAATAAAAATAAACTTATCTGTTATATTATCCATGAATATATCAAAGAAGAATTGTAGTGTGACAATAAGCATCATAGGAATACATGCTCTTGTATCCCTGTATATACTTGGCTCTTTTATGTTTTCCAAAAATACATAATTTTTCTTTTCTAAGGAGAAATATACTATTCGAAATGAAATATAAAAGTAGGTAATGAATTTGATTCATACTATAGGAATTAAATATGCATTCTATGTAGTGGTAAAAAGAGTGCTAAGAGTTTTTTAGCTAAATATAGAATAAATAACTCAAGAGTGGATTTCTTGGCTCATGATTTTGGTAAAGGAAAAATTTAATTGAAAGCCTTAGAACAAATATTTCCATAATGGTCGTATGGCCCAACATGGGGTGGAATCCATACATAGTTTACTTATGATTGAGAAAAATATTGCTCATACCTAGTTAGTAGCCTTGGAGCTCAATTGGTGAAAACTTAACTGTGTGCATTTCTTGTTTTCTTTGGTTTGAATCCACTCATCCTTAATAAATATATATAACTTGAATTAATTATTATAATAATAATTAATTATATATTTTAGTGGGTGCGGGTGTTATTGTGATGAACTAGTTTGCAATACATGTGTGGAAATGAAATAATTCAACTGTATGGAAATGAAATAGTTCAACTGGGAAGATTTCCTTTAGACTTGAAGCATTTAAAATTCAATTTTTTTTAACATTTTGAGATGTTATTACCTTTTATTTTTTTTTATGAAATATAGTATCAACTTAATCACTAGTTTCTCTTGTTAAATCCAAAATAATTCTTTCTAGTTGCTAGTTTCCTTTACAAAAAAATACAAGCATGTCTTGTAGTGGACCATTTCAGTTCATTTTTTTTTAATTTTGAAGTTTTTAATGGTTGGAATGAGGATCTAAGGGGTATTAACTGTAATTAATGTAAAAATATATGAATTAATATGGTGATGCTCGATTATTACTTTGATTTATTTTTATTTTTATAGTTTATTTACAATGTCCTTCTAAAAGAAGGAGATAGTCATTTGTTCTATCCTTGTTAAGTTGTGTTTGTTGTGCAAGGAAATTTTTAGCATATAATGTGAATTTTATTGAAATTTTATGTGAGGATGTTATTTTTTATGAGTTAATTTATATTATGATTTGGTCCTATATTTTCCTCTTTGAAGAGATAAAATAATCATCCCCATACTTATTGATAGTTTTCAATTTTTTTCCATAGATTGTTTTGAGACTAAAGTGAATGGTTTTAAATTATGTTTAGATATTTAAATTAATAATATTATAGAATATGACCTTATTTGTTCTTAATATTAGTTGTATCTATCTTAATCATATTTTGAGAGGTAACTATGAATATTTAAATAAGGAGTTGAGGACCATGTTTCGTAATGAGTGAATCTCTTAGTATTTCTAGTACCCAAATGATTATTTATTTTTAGGTACATGCATATGGTATGAAATTGTCATGGTTTAAAATGTTTATTGTGTTAATATCACGAGTTTAAATCCATAATACCTTAGGTTTATTATCTTTGAAAGAGAACAAACCTCCCTTACATGAGAGCCTATTGATCATTTAAGGTTATTAGATGCACTTCAAGGATGGATTTAGGAAATAAAATAAATGGTTACATTTGTCCCGATTATATTGATTAACATCATTTTAAGAATATATTATATCGTACACTATTAATTTCTAATTCCAATTGAAAAAAATATTCAAACTTAATTCATCACCACGAAAACACTTTCTACTAGAGGTATTTGTGGAACCTCTCTAAACAATTTCTTCATTGTTCGGTTCTAGCAAAGGTTTCTAGAAAAGATGGATAAATAGAGATTTCAATAGATATTTTTCAATTGATAAACTTAAATTATATTTATTGCAGCATTTTTCTATATTGAGTTGTTGCATTTACAACCAAGAACCTCAAAGTTGCTATAAATGATTTATAGGCTTTAATATTAATTAATTTTAAGAGATGTATTGAAAACCTAAAAACACATTGATAAATGTTCATATATGTTACATCCCATGAATTTGAACATTTTTCAATGCAATATTAGTTTTTATTTAAAATTTTAGATAAAAAGTTTCAATTGATATCCAACCCTCACTTGTTCTTCATATAGATTCATGGGAAAATATTTCAATATTCTATGATATCACAAATATTGGTACAACATTAGTCACAGAGAACACCATTACATCCATATGTCATAAGAACTACATTAGGTTTAGTAATTTTTTTATATAATATAAATTCATTATTTTAAAAGACTAAAAAAATTAGTATGTCCATATTATCCTTGGATCACACGTGTAAATAAGAAATTATATTGATTTAAAATTTTAAAAACTACAACGATGTGCTATGAAAACGTAGATGCAACACTATGTCTAGTTTATATATACACGCACTATTGTAACCACTAAAGAAATGTGTGTGCATGTGTATATATATAACACATATATTTTCATTTAGTGCTTCCAACCCTAGAAGAACCTATTTCCACTATCTTTGTATGATCACGACATTGTCAGTTCTATTGTGTTGTTACATTCCTTCAGCCTTTTCCTTTGGCAGTCGATTTATTTTGGAGAGAGACGGACGTTGGGTCCCAATCTATTTCCTTCTCTTCTTATTATGGTTGTATTTTTTCATGGGGTACTTTTTATTCTTTTTGATGGATTTCATTATTCTTTTTAGATTTCTTGCACTTTTGGTCATATTTGGATAAATTTTTTATAATCATAATAGTTCTTACATGTAAATGGTAATTGATCATATTCTACTTCCTAATAATTAGTCCAATCGTCTATATAGAGATTTATTTTTATAAAGAGTCGCTTATCAAGATCTATTTCTACATAAATATTGTCACAAGATTGAATACCTTCTTGTGATTTTTAGCAATTGGTATAGTAACACATAATATTTCCAATATTCCTAAAACTGTCTTTGTTTCAATAATAAAAATAAAAATATGCTAATTTAACTAGAAAAAATAAAAAAATAAAAACATAAATCATTTTTAAGCTTGAAATTTAAAAGCCATTAATTTAGATATCAACCTGATGACCCACTTTGAAAAAAATAGATCTAGATATAATTTCTTTTCAAAAAGGAAAAAAAAAAAATTACTTTTCTCCGATAAAAGAAAACATAACGCCATCCTTCAATCATAGGTCTTCAGTTTTTATCCGCCGAAAGATTAACAGAACTAAGGAGGACCATAAGCCCATAAATTGGTTGATCAGGCCTAGATATAAACCATAAATCCTATTAGATATGACCCACTTTGAAAAAATAGATCTTGATATACTTTCTTTTCAAAGAGGAAAAAAATAAAACTCTCTCCGTAAAAGGAAATATAAGGCTATCCTTCAAGCAAAGGTCTTCCCTTTATATCGGCCGAAAGATTCACAGAAGTAACGAGGACCATAAGCCCATAACTTGGTTGATCAGGCCTCTCTTTACTACCATAAGAGCCATTACAAATGATTGATCTGCGTGGACTACAGTTTTTGGGACATTCGTGCGTTGAAAGCATCCATATCAAGATCTTGTGGAGAAGGCCGATGGTTAGGCCCTCGAAAACATTTGACCATTAGGTAGGAAGCTAGGGTTTCTTTATTCCTTTTCTATGGTTTTTAATTTATTGTTTTCTATCGATGTTGTTGTACATCGTAAGTGCTCTGTAAAACCTATAAAATGAGTAATAACACACCACTTTGTCCCTTGTGTTTCTAAAATTTGGTGGCATTATTGGCTATGCATCTTAATATTATAGAATCCTGATATAATATTAGCTTGGTAGTCACCTCCAACACGAGAATAAAGTTATGTGGATAAAAGGCGAAGGAATAACAGTTATCATCATTAGTGTTACAAATAAAAATTTGTAAATGAGTTAATTTTGAATGGAAGGAGTTTTTAAATATAATTTATCGTGTATTTAAAAATATGGTAAATTAAGTTTCTGCAATTTTTTATTAAATTAATGGTTAATCTTTTATTAAATTTTTTTATTCGTTATATTGATAAGTATGTTTTAAGAAATTAAATTTCATAAGTGTGTTTCAAGGTTTTAAGAAATTAAATTTAATTATCAACGAAAATTATGTAAATATTAGTATTTAATTTTTATGATATAATCTAGAATACCTTTACTTATAGATTAAAGGTTAAGGTTTATGTTATATGTAATTATAGTTTTCATAATTTTTTAATTAAACTAGTTAATGGGAAGAAAAAATGTCATATGAAATTGAGAAATTAAGTTATTGTTTCTTGGATATGTGGTGTTAGTAAGCCATGTATTAATTCATGGTAATGTAACAAAAGCCATTAAGAATATAATAAAGTGAGGGTAAATTTATATAGTTAAGAATCTTGTTACATGTTTCTTTAAACGTATATATATTTAATTCAAATATGAAATTTTTGTTTTACTCAATAATAATAATAATAATAATAATAATTATTATTATTATTATTATTATTATTATTATTATTTATAATAAATTTATAATTTAATTAATTTTATGATTTCTTCTTTTTATTTTATCTTTACAATGTAATATGTATCATGTAATGAGTTATATGATTTCATTAGTTTAATTAATAATTAAAAAAAGAAATCATAAAAACAATAAAAAAAGATATCACATCAAATTTTTAAATATCTAAATTTTGAAATGATCTAAGATCTTATTTCTTATTGTACCTTCCCCCCGCAGGTATTACCCATTGGGTTTTTTTTTTATGTTGACATTAATTTGGCTATTATCAAAAAAATTTGATAATTTTCCATAGTTAAACATTGAAATTTTTTATTGTTTATTTATTTAAATTATTTAAATTGATTTTTCTGAATTTTTATTGGTCCATAATTTCAACATGTTATTGGAAAATGCTTTGTAAAATGTGCAAAAAATTCAAAACTACCATGTATAAGGTAAACAAAGTTGTCAAACCATGACTTTTGTTTTAACTAGTTTTTTTTTTAATTTATTTTTCAGTTTAATGCTTTGACCCTTCTCACGTAATAAAGCTAATGATGAAATTCACCTCAAATTCGACAAAATTAAGTGGAATTAATGCCAGATAGGATACGATAATAGGTTGTGAAACTTAAACTTGAATATGATCTTTATTTTTGTGGTCACTCACATTTCACAATTATTTTTGTTTATTTAATATAAAAATAATTGATTTCTTAATTTAGGTGTTACAATTGCCAAAAGTTACAAAATGCTCCGTACCATTGGAAATTTTTTATTAATATGATTTTTTTTGTTTAATTTTGTTAAAGGTGAGTAGATGGTACATTTGATTCTAAAATATTTTTGAAATAAAATGTCATTGTAGTTTTGAAATATTTTTTTAATTGTACTTATTATCAATTTAATATTAAAGTATCCTGGTATAAATAAAAGTATATTTTTTATTAATAAAATACAAATTATTTAAGTAGTTAATTTTTGGTAGAGAATGTTTTAAATTTCTCAAATATAAATATGTTGAGAGTTAAATTTAAATTATTTATAATATACTTGATAATTTAAATTATTTTTAATATATTAGATAAGTGTAATTTTTTTAATGTTTTTTTGGGTAAGATAAAATTACATTTATATAATTTATTAAGGTATTTAAAATTTCATTATTTAGATTATACTATGATGTTTATTTATTATTTTATATTATTAAATATTGAGCTGCAATTGCAAAAAACTCTTAATTTTAAAATAATTTTTTCGAACATGACTGAGTTGAAATAAATAAATTAATTAAATATTAATTTCATTTAACCAATACTAATTACATAATAACAATAGAAAATAAATTAGTAATTATACGAAGATATGAAAACTCTATATGTCATTTTAAACTTACAATCAACAAAGCAATTTTGTCAAGCAAAAACACAACAATCCTTACATTTGACTTATATGCTTATTACTGAATAGCAAATATATTACTGAATTTTAGTTCTAGTATAGCATAAATTTTGTCTATATAATATTAGCTCATGGTAGAGTAACAAAAGCTATTTACAATTCAGATTTTTCCATAATAATTTAAGCTTAAATTTCCATGGTTAATAATATTATTTAATGCATATATTAATTATTTTTATAATTAATATTTTTTTAAATGTGAATTGTATTAAAATGACTTTAAATTATATTTTAGCTCATTCTTAAAATAAAATAAAATTTATATACTATATAATTAACTTACATTTACTTAATTGTACATTTTTTTAAAATTCATAAATACATGTATTATTTTTTAAAATAATTTTTAGAACATGGCAGAGTTGAAATAAATAAACAAGTTAAATATTAATTACATTTAACCAATACTAATTACATAATAGCAATACAAAATAAATTAGTAATTAAATTAAACTAAGTAGCAAGAACTAAAAATAAAATTAAATATTTATTTTAAAAAAAAATATAGCATAGAAGATGTATAAATATTATGCAAATTAAATTTATAAGAACTTCATCATACCTAAATATTATACAAAAAATTATTGATAATAATAATTTAAGTGGAAACTTATTTTAAAAAATAATTTATTATATTTATTTATCATAATTTACTAAATTTACATTAATAAAAATTATATAAATTAAGAGTATTTTGCAATTGCAGTTCAATATTTAATAGTATAAAATATTAAATAAACATAATAATATAAAATAATAAATAAACAAGCTATTAGCACAAATAATTTAAAGAGAAGTGACAGATTGAACAAAATAAATATCTACTATATATATTTATTAATTATTAAATTATAATTAACTTAAATAAAAACTTATTTTTTTAACTATAATATATTTATAATTAGTTAATCTATGATTGAGCATTTTAAACGTGATAGATTCCAATTTTAAAGTGTTATCCATATGTACTTACTAAGTGAATTAACAATGCTCTAAAAACAATTACTCATAAACATACTCAAACTCAAATTGTAACATTTCTATATTTACATTAAGGGGTACGTAGTCGCTACTTGTAGTCCTATTAATTACTGAAGATTTTATGTCTTATTAATTATTGAAGATTTATTTGGATTTAATTAACTAATATCATATATTCATAAATAATGATCACTTCCACTATTGTAAACTATTTTATGTCATAAAATATGGATAGTTACTATGGTTATTTTGAAAACATATAAACATGATTATTTGGAATTTAATGAAAGATTCCAAGGCTCATAGGGAAGGACCACCTAGCATCCTAAGTTTACAAGATGGGAAAGGGAAGATCGTCGAAAGGGATTGACATAACCATATCTTAATTTTATTTATTTTTATATAACGGTTGATCAACGATTGATAGGCATCAACTTAGAGATGCTAAAATTAATTATTTTTTAAGAAATTTAAAAAATTAAAACTCTGTATTAAATAATATAATTATTATTATTGTTATTAATTACAGAAAATATTAATATGTGAATTAAATATATAAATATATATTTAAAAAATATGTAATAAGATTTTTAATCCTCAAAAATTTATCTCCACCTTATTATTAATATTTTTAATATCTAAATATATTATTTTACAATATTATGAGTTAATATCATGGTTTATAAATACCATATGTCAAAAAAGCATAACTCATTTTCTGGGACATTTTTTTAATTAATTAATTTAATCAAGAGACGAAAAAGACAATTACTTTGGAGATAAATCTCAATATTTGATAGAAATTGTTGAAAATCACACAATTACAGAAACACAATCATATTATGCACAAATCATGTATGTGTACACACACTCACACACACGGACATTCAGATTACTCTATCAAATAGAGTTTATGAGATCCAACTTTTTCCTAATTTAGACAGAGAGGTTGAGAGAATTTCTCAACCGTCAAAAACCAACTTCTTAAATATGGAATGTAAGAATTAACTCCAACATCCCCCCTTAATGATTACATTACATGAAAATAACAAAATAATCAAGCTTATTAGTAGATGCTCCATCAAGTTGCCTCATAACCCTCGGAAAGGTGTAGTTGGCAAGTTGGATTCCCGAGTTCCCTTCCTCAACTCCCAAATCAAGGACCTCCTGAAGTCAATTACCAGACAACATCCCAATCTGTCGCATAACCTCATTAGGAAACCACTTCCATGTCTACCATTAATGAGGGATCCTTCCCTAGATCCACAACTACCATACTATCTGTACAACCATCCATATTCAGCCTTACTGCCACTTGATATTTAAGTACTGGCATCAGACACATAGTTGAACTGTTGGTTATTCTTAAAAGAGTTTAACAGGTTCACTCTCTTCATTGAATTCATCATCATAATTCAATTGGTATTCATCTGTGGTTATATTTGTTGATTATTTCCCCTTTAACACATCACTATCACGACTTCTGCAATTCCACACTGTATACCCAATTTTCTTGCAATAGTAGCATTCAATGTCACCTTTGTTTGCATTTTTATTTCTCATCCTTGACTTTGTCCACAAGGCATTTTCTACATGAGAGTTCTCTTCTGCATCCTTTGGTTTTAGTCGTTTTTCCTCCGCGAGAAGTCTTGCAATCATCTCTTGCAATGTTTGTGTACACATTTGACTCAAAGTGAAAAAAACACTACTATAACTTGAAGGAAGACTATTTAATAATACAGCTTTAGCATCTTCATCATCCACCTTAGTCCCAGATTCACTTAATTGTCTTAAAAGAGACATTAAATTATTTACATGACTGGACATAGATGTCTCCTCATTCATTTTCATACTAAATAATTGCAGCTTTATGGAAAATTTTGCATTTGCAGAATTTACACGAAACAACTGAGCCAAATGTTCCCATATTTCCTTTGATGTTTTAGTAAGATCTACATGATGTAATTGCGAATCAGAAAGAGCAAGTCCAATAATAGACTTAGCTTTGTCATCTCTATTTTTCCATTCAAGTAACTCTTTGGCATCTGTAGGTGCTGTTTCTGAACCATTCACTATTCCCCACAAGTTTTTATTCATTAATTGCAGTTGTATTTTTACTTTCCATGAGGGAAAATTCAAACCACTAAATTTGTCTAACACCATAAACTCCATGATAAAAGAAGAAAAAATAAAATACCTTTCCTAAAATGGCGAGAAAATCGTGTTGACCTTAAAATCAGGCACCAGGTATGGCACAATATCTTTCCAGATCGACTGCTCGCCTCCAACTCCGTGTGACAAAACTACTCAGTGGCCAGTCAGTTTAAAACACCTCACTGCATTAGTTCTTTGAACCAGTTGCTACTCACACCTTTGGACCAGTAGCAGAGTCAAAGCAACAGACACTAGGAAAAGCAGTTTGATTTGAAGGCATAATATTTACAGCGGTTGAGGAGTTTTACAACTATGAATCCTAGACAATGCAATGTGCTCCCAGAGATGGAAGATTCATTAGACTTGCAAATGGCACTCAGCTTTCATCTTGCGACCCGAAAAGGAAATTAGCTAGCCCTAGAGAAAATAACCAACTTAGATAAAATATACAACAGAACTGGCTCCACGCGCTTTCATAACTCCACGGCTCTCTGCAATTATCGATTACAGGTTTCAACGTCTTTTTGATGCATACCTCGAAACAGGTTTCAACGCAATAACGGTATGCAATGTTTAAGGCATTCACACATAGACAACGGTCGTTCGAACCAGGAGATCCGGTTGATGCATAGGCAACAACTGTTCAAATCAACAAATCTTGTTACTCTCTATCACACCTATTCCACAAACTCAGTTCGAGCTTGATGCTCTAAAACCATGATAGAAATTACTAAAAATCACACAATTACATAAACACAATCATATTATGCACAAAGGTTGTATGTGCACACACACTCACACACACTCATTACATTCAGATTACTCTATTAAATAGAGTTTCTAAGATCCAAATTATTCCTAATTTAAAAAGAGGTTGAGAGAATTTCTCAAGCATCACAAACCAACTTCTTAAATATTGAATGTAAGCATTAACTCCAACAATATTTAAAAATATTTTAAAATATTCAATTGAGATTAAATCCCTACCATCTATAAATTGAGAAATAAAAA
Source organism: Pinus albicaulis (assembly GCA_034641835.2). Lineage (NCBI taxonomy): Eukaryota > Viridiplantae > Streptophyta > Pinopsida > Pinales > Pinaceae > Pinus > Pinus albicaulis. Next base: position 1,507,940,263 of record CM076584.1, on the reverse strand, counting down.
TTTTAAATTTTTTTTTTATGAAAAATAATCAACTTAACTCTTGTGTAACCCATAAAAATATCATTTTTTTTTTTCATAGTGTAACGATGATCACTAAAAATACATAGGAAGAAATGCCCTTGTATCGTTCGTATTATTTTCTCTTTTATTGTGTGTAAGAATCCATAATTTGTTGTCTAAGAAACAACATATTATTGGAAATGAAATATAAAAGTAAATAGTGACTCAGATTCTTAATATAGAAATTAAAAGCACAAAGATGGAGGCATTTTCGAGGAATCGAAAAACGAAGAAGGGAGCGTCGCCTTGTATTGTATGGAGGAGTAAAAAGAGTTATAAGATAGAATAGAATTCTTGGATGACGATGTTGATGAAGGAAAGAGTGACCTGAAAACTTTGAACGAAAATGATTTTCCATAGTGGTTTTATAGCCCATTGGGCTGGCATGCATGACTGAGAGAAACATTTCTCACACCTAGTTAGTAGCTTTGGAGCTCAATGGGTGGAATTATTTTTTTGGGTTATGAAAATTAAATATATATATATATATATATATATATATATATATATATATATATGTGTGTGTTATAGGTTTCTTAGTATCAATGAAACAATTCTGGTTATTGGCTCTCATTATGGGTAATAAGTCTGACATGACTATTTTATTTTCCCACCAACTAAGAAATCTCATATAGAGTCTTCAGATCACGATATCTCCGATATTCTTGCATTATTCTGTTATTTTTCCAACAAAATAGAGCTACAAACATCACGGCTATTCATTAGATTTAAGGTGTCATGATTTTCTTACAATTTTTTTGTGAAAAATTAAGCCAATAGATTTAGATTTGCGGGGGGAGAATTGTCCTCTGGACAGACTGGATCGGTATTGCTTTAAAAAGAAATTGACTTTTAATCACGTTATCTGGAAAATTGCTGTTTCTTACACAATATACTTTCGTTGTCGTAATTGGCTGGAACATCATCGTAAGTAGCTTAATTTCAGCTTAATCTTTTGATTAATGTAGGGTTGAGAACTAGATTTTTGAATATCTAAAGCACCTTATTTATCGACCAAATTTAACCTAAAAAAAAGTGTAATAAGTATCATGGCAGTTAGGTAAGTTAAGATACTGGTATTAGTGTTTATATATATTTGTGTCGCAGAATATTTTGGCTGTGGTGTCGGTATTGTGATTACTCTACAAACATGTGGATGTTCTTTTAAAAATGTTTATCAGAGTCCACAATTTTGATGATATATCTCTGTTAACAAATCGCCATCCACTTTCCTTATCAGGTGACCCTCCTAACCTACGCTCGTTTTCAGAGTCCGGCAGATTTCGAGGATGATAATGATGTACCATGTGTTTGGTTGGTGAAAATATTGACCCCTTACCATATCGACGCCAATGACCTAGCCTTCAACACTGCTACTCTCGCACAATCAGCGCCGCCGGTGTGATTCTCAGGGCATTTGTGCGTCGGATTTTCTCAGATCTTCATATCATGACTGAGGCCACTCAGAAATGGGTTATAATTTTTCGTTTCACAAGTGAGAGGGTAAGTCCGGGGTGACAAATAAAGGCATAACGCATGACCTGGATATGATGGCAGATTGGAAAAATTCACACTATTTGAATGATTTGAAAATAATTTTCAAAGATCATTTTCGAGACTTTTCCAGCGAATGACCTATATTTTATATTATATTTGTACTTTAATTGTTTGAAGTCTGAATAAAGTCACCCTTCCGTTCACACACTCTCAACATGTTTTTCATAAGCTGATTAATATCTGTTGGAATACTTCAGAAGACAGTAACTTTTCAAAGTTGCACTTAAACCTCATTCAATTCTTAATAATTATATTCTATGAAAAATGTCCCTCTGGGCTTTTATTTCTATCAGATAATTTGGGTTGGTAAGTATGACTTCAACTAAATTTTCTATCAGTTTAAAAAAAATTATTTTTTAAAATCTTATTCAATGACACAAAATATTAGCTATATATATAGTACATATTAAGCCAACGACACATACATAAACCCATGGAAACTATCAACGACATTGCATCAGCAACGGTTCTAGTTGTTCAGAAGAGTACAGTTTGTATCTTTGATAATTATTGCATTCAAAATTAATACAATTAGAAGCAAATCTAAGTTTATGGAATGAATTTTCTGCTCCAGATAGCTAAGAAATACTCTATAATGTTTTCAGTGGACTAAGTAGCTAAGAAATACACTATAATGTTTTCAGTCGAATAAGTAAAGGAGTATAATATAATAATCACTTTAGTTTACAGTATGATTATGCGATCATTTTGCCAAAATGCAGAAAAGGGAATTTTTAGTTATTCCTTCGATGAGCGGCAAGACTTAAATTGTCTGCATTCAGTGCAAGTGAACTCTAGAATGTTTGCTTTCGCATAGCAAACCATTAGAGAAAACATTACTTAATAGAAAGAAAACCATCCATACAACCACAATAATATAGTAGTTTCAGTACGATTTTTCTGTATAATTTTCCATCTTATTATATTTTTTAAAATATAAAATTTATAAATAAATTCAAAATTCTGAATTTTAATAAATAAAGTAATATTATAGTAATTAATATATAATATTTCAAAAATCTGAATTTTAATAAGTAAAGTAATAGTACAGTAATCAATATCTAATATTCTGAGTAAGAATTTTTCTATATAATTTTTTATTTTATTATCAATTATTTATTTAATTTTTTATTTAAAATCAGTTTTTAAATGTATAAATAAATTTAAATATGCTTAAGATAAATAAATAGACATATGCTTATGTTAAATTATATATGATTATGCTGAAAAATATATTATATGTGTGGGGTTGTTATGTTGAATCCTAACAAAAGGGGGAAAATTAAATATATGATTTTGAAAAATAATTGAAGCGTTTTTTAGCATTTTCATTTAAAAATTAATTATTTATACATATTTCAATTTTTTTATTATTTATATTTATTTCTTATTTCTTATATTTTAAAACATTAGAGAAAAAATATAAATATGAAACCTTTTCATTTTTAATTTGATCAAATTTAGTCGATAAAGAAAAAAAAATATTTATCCTAGTAAATAAATTAGATTAGATAAACCTCAAGATCACAAAGGATTGAAAGATCACGTGTATATCAAATCTATAAAGATGAACATGTGATTACCTTTTTTGTATATCAAAACTTTATCTTATAGAATATAATATTTTTATTTATGTTAATTGGATATTTTGCAGGATTTATGAGGTCTAATTCAGAAGAGTTTGTAGAATCGAGAAAATCATATGATGCTTGATAAAGATTCACAATTACAGTCGTTGGAAAAGCAGAGAGGAGAAACACAAAAACAATTTACACACAAATCATATGAATTTCTATTGTTCTATTAATTTTCAATCTCTCTCAATCACAATGAATACAATGAACCCATTGAAAGGTATTTATCCTAACTTGCTTGGCATGCACACACTTACCAAACTCAATTTGACCATCACGCACTTAACTAGCTCTCTAAGTCACCAATTAAATTCATGTATCACACAACTTGACTTGCTTACTTAACTGACTGTCTAAATCTTGATGCAAGATTAATTACCTTACTTTAACACTCCCCATTAATTACGACTGCATGACTCAACATAACTCAAACAAGACCTAACTATGCCTTTTAGGCTAACAATAAAAAAATTACTGAAATATCACTCAAACATGCCTACTGGTCTATGTCTTAGCTAGGCTTACAATGACTCAAAACTTTTGCAATTTTTCATTTTCATTTTCTCTGCTTCCAAATTCTATATCCTCAAAATTGCTTCATTTTCTATTGCGTTTTCTTGTTGTATGTTTTATTCACTTGTTGTTGCTGCAATTTTTCTTTGACTTGTCGCGAATCTGCGCTAAAAAAAAAATATGATCTTGTCTTCTACACCTTCCTCTTAAAATATTTGTTCAAACATGGATTGATGCCATAGCATTTCATCTTCAAACTGTCTTCTTTGCTTTGCTTTTTGTGGTTCATATTCTTGACTTTCTTTCTGCTATATTTCTTGATAGCAGAAACTTATCTCTTCTTGACTCCATTGTAGAAAAATGGTTTTAATGCATTGTTCCCTGTTTTCATAAACATCCATATCATTCTCTTCATATTCATCATCAGGTATTGTTACTTTCTTCCTTTAATCTGCACACTCAAAATCATTATTCACCATTTCATTCAATTCTTTTATTCCAGCTTATTCTTTAAGACTTGCATCAATTTGTTCAATTGGCTTCTGAATCCATTCTTGAATGAGCTTCAAATCTGCATTGAACTTACTAACAAAGTTGTTTTCAACTTATGCTCCCATGCTATTTTGAGTAACTACATATCAAAAACAATGTTAAAAACATATTTATTATGCTCTTCAATGAGAGGTTCCTACTCTTCCTCTTCCTTCTCTTTCATCTTTTGAACTATTTTAAAAACCTCTGTCGCTGCAAACATGTTTTCTTCCACTTTGCTTCCAAACATAAGTGGGTTTCTGTCACCAAATAACAACATATCAATATATTATTTTTGTTGCATCATGTGCAACTACTCATCACTAGTTAATGGTTCTTCATTAAATTTAACTTCAACAATTCCAATTGTTGGATCCACCAAACAAATTTCTACTCTATTGATAGCTTTATCTAAGCCAAACACAGTTGCTACTTGTTCGCACACTGCTTCATGAGTAGTTCCAACTGCTTCATATTTTTTTGCTACACAGGAAGCTTCAACCTTCAATGATTCATCATACATGGCACTTACAATATTACCATAAGCAATCTTTGTTTCAAAAACGAAACCACACATAACATCAAAATAATGTTCATCCACACTATGGAGGGATATCTGAGCATGCATGTGTTCATTGTCAATTTCATTGCCAATTTTAGCTTTACCAAACTCACTAGCTCCGACTGGATTCACCAATGCAAATTTCACTCTTCAGTCATCATCCACATGTGTTTCATCACAATGGGATTCACCATCTTCTGCACCATCCAAGTTACGGTGGAGTGATTGAGCATTGATATGCTCAAGCTTTATTTCACATACAGAAGCTTCAACTTCTCTCTTTTCAATTTGTGTTACATCTTCTTCATCCATATTCTTGCTTGCATAATGAGTTTCACCATCATCTGCACCATCCACGTTATGGTGGAGTGCTTGAGCATTAATATGTTCTTGCTCCATTTCACATACAGAGGCTTCAACTTCCCTCTTTACAATCTCTATTGCACCTTCTTCATCCATATGCATGCTTGCATAATGTGTTTCTCCAAGCTCTGTTCTCCTCAGAGAGTCCTTCTCATCTACTCTCAGATCTGTGTCTCACATCTCTGCATGTGACATATCATGCTGCTGCATGTCACTCCCCCTTTCACCAAATTCTTCTTTTAGGATCTTCCATGATTCCTTGGAAGTTGTAGCTTTTTCTACCTTGCACATAACCGTTTCATCCATTGCATGTTGAATAAAACTCAAAGCTGGGGAATCTTTTTCTTCTGCTAGACATCATAGTTCCTTGGGTACGACCATAACCTTTTTAAAGATGAAAACAATGTTTGTCTCTTCCTTTTTATCCCTTTTCTTAGTCTTCTCCAGTCACGCTTTGTGATCCACGAGTGTCATCATAGCTACTTCCATGAGGCTATCTTCCATATGCCCCCGAAAAAAAATATGAATTTTAATATGCACCCCCTTAAGGCACAATATTCTCCCAGAAGCCTATCATGCTTGACAAAAACACCAAAAATTGTAAACTCACAGACTTTTACAAAGCCCTAAATTCTCTTTCCAATAAAAAATTTCTTTATACCATACAAATTTCACAAATTTTTCAATTCTCTTAAATCTCTCAAACCCTTTAAAAAACACTTTGAGAAATCTCCACTTTCCCAAAAATATTTCCAAAATCCATTTTGAAAAGCTTTAACATAAATCTTTATTTAAAAAATCTTCCACCACTCCTTTTTATTAAAAAATTTATTAAGGTCCACCTTTTTAAACCTTACGAATACTTATACCATGTACCATACACCTTTTAAATGGACTCTTTACATTAAACTTTATGTAAACTTTCATAAACCACAAACGTTCGTTAAATAAACTTTTAAAATACTCCGTCCATATTATGAAAAACTCCAGTTACCGTAAGTTCATTTTTACTTTGCCAAAAATAATGCGGCTTGGTTTGAAATGTTGTTGCGTGTTACCGCCCACATCAATTGGGAGTCTCGCATTAGTGCTATAACACACCAAGCACGTATATAATTCCCTGTATATCACAACAAGGTGCGTTATAGCTGAAATCAAGAGAAGAATATTTCTCTTCTCTCACTCATGGATTGCTACTAATCCGTCTTCTCTTTTGGATCTTCTTACTCACTCATGGTTGCTAATGCGTCCTCTATCATAGATTTTTTAATTAACTCTGATAACACAAAAACAATTAACTCTGATACCAATCTGTTGAAAAGGCAGAGGGGAGAAACACAAAAACAATTAACTTTGATACCAATATGTTGAAAAGGCATAGGGGCGAAACACACAAACAATTTACATACAAACCGTATGAGTTGATTCTCTTTTATTAATATTCAATCTCTCTCAATCACAATGAATACAATGAACCTGATGAAGGGTATTTACCCTAACTTTTTTTAGATGCACACACTTACCAAACTCAAATTGACCATCCCTCACTTCACTGACTCTCTAACTCAATTACCAAATTCGTCTATCACACAACTTGAATTGCTTACTTAACTAACTGTTTAACTCTTCATGCGAGAGTAATTACCTTACTTTAACAATAGCGTGATAAAGGTTCACAATTATAGATTTAATGTTAACTAACATGATAAATATTCATGTTTTCTAATTTCCAGGACATACCAATTTGCAATACACTTTTTTGTTTTATAATATCCTTCCTGTATTACTTGCATTCAGAAACTCGATTAATATATACATTTTTTAAATAAGAGATGGCCGACACCTTATTGTAATATTCTCTTAGTATAGACAATTCTTTTCCATTGATACCTTTGCACCTCCATGCTTCAGCGAGTAGAGGATTTGCACCCCGCTATTTCAGCTATTAGAGGATGATCAATTTAACAATAATGGAAAAATTATATAATTTTTTCATGTGAGTAAATACCCGTTGTATTGGTCCGATGTTAAATTATGTTTGAGAGTGGAAAAAAATTGCAGTCATGGTTTTTTTATGCCTAATAAATTATGTTACCCAACGAGAAAAATAAGTTTCTTCGGAATGTAGAACAACAACACATGGATCATGACCTAACTGCTCATGGGAAAGGCGTTAGAGCTCAACATTCTAGAGACCGATGGGGACAACACACTGAGTCATATTCATGCAAGTTGAAGAAAGATGTAATTATTTAAAAGGAAAATGGAAGATAAGTTGAATATTTGGAAGTTGAAAGAGAATTGTAATGCTGGCAAGCAAAAACTTGAACAAGAATTGCGGGCCTATATACCTGTTGAAAATGGTAAAACATCACATGAAATTTAAGTTATGTTTTACTTCTTCCACAAGAAGAAACCTAATTTTCGTTGGTTACTGGTTAATCAAATCCACGTAAACATGACATGTTTGCTTGAATGGATAGCAAGCTGTTGTGGGCGTGGGGCAGTCAAGAATGGCTTTTTGAATGAATTTTCAGCCTCAATAAAATTCAATATATATTCCAACAGAGCACCAAGGGGCATAATTTGAAGAAAATCATATTTTTTAGACAGAGACATAAAAAATTAAAAGTAGGTTTATCTCACAATTATTCACTAAAGATTGCAACACCTCTACCTGTGTTTTCAAGGCAACAATATAATGCGTTGTTTTTGTCAATAAGCATCAAGTTTCCATTGATTTCGCTTAAGGGATGAGCCTTTGTAGGTGATTCATGTGCTTACCTACCTGCACCCTCCTAGCAACCACAAAGGCTGGCACAGGTTCGAATCCCTTAGCCGACGACCCACAGAATAATAATCATCTCCTCATCACATATAGCATCTTCCACTCCTCTCAAGATGTTCCCTTTTTTTTCAAGGTGTTCTTTAGCCTGGACAGTGATAGATAATACAATTGAGATATGTAACTCTCCGCCATTATCCTTCAAAACCTCTTTCATCCAAGGATCATTCTTATAATCCTTTTATTCTTCTCATGGCAGGAAATTTTACTCATCAACCTATGAAGCCAGGCTACCCTCAAGCTTGCTGCCAATGCCAATGAAATGTCTGGTTCAAGCTTTATATTGCTTCAACCTTTTATATCGTTGCTCTACCTCTTGAGACGATTGAGGCTCGTAGAAGCCGTTGCAGGTAGAGCCAGCAGAAACTTGAATCTGAACTGCTCATATCGTATTCCAACAGATATTCCTAAATTCTCCCAAAGAAATCCTTTTTTTTTTAAACCAATTCAAATTAGAAGAAGAGGACAGATCTGTAGTTTAAACTGGAATGTGGTGATGGCCCTGATGTGAAAATTCGGTGCTTAGCAGCAGATAAAATCTGAACCCCAATCCCTCACCAGTGTTGCGCCAAGGAGAGGTATAAAATCTCTCAAATGCAACAAAATCTTTGAAATTCCTTGAGACAGTAGAATCCTCAATTGATTTAACCTTGGTGGAACATGCTAATTTTGATGGAAATTTTTTTATCGTTGAAACGTTGTGGGCCAATTTTAATGAAAATTTTGTGATTGAACAAAATGTGGTGGGATCCTCATTCATTTAATGGTTTCATTTGTGTCTTTTTAGGAGGATTTTTGTCCAAATATGTGACTAGAGATGGGAATTACTTTGGTAGTCATCATTAAACATGAGTATAAAGGTTTTTTCATAAGAAAAAAAGACTTCTTATCATTATATTTAATAAAAGAAGAAGTACATTTTAAAAACTCTTTTTCTATATTAAAATCTTCTACCCATCCCCCAATTACATATAAGCCTCCCATTTCCAAAACTTTCAATATCCTATCTACGATTATTTAAATTTGCACCCTTGTTTACCCGTTCCCTGCACTTCTGGGAAATACAAAAACTTCTGATTGTGATTGTGCCTTATAATGTTCTTTCAAACACAAAATTGCTCACAATTATTTATCTTTCATTACACAAAGAGAACTCATAGTTCTATTAATAAAAAGAGTGACATTGTTATATTTGGATAGAAACACTACTAGAATACAACAAATTCTCATCTATATATTGTTCTTTCAAAAAAAAAAAATTTCACCATTCTTTCTAATGCAAGAGCATGAGACCATAATTCAAATTCAAAACTGCAAAGGGTGAAATGTGGACAACTTTTTGTAAATGGGCACACATTTCCGTGAAAAAAAACTAAAATGATGGAAGCGATAAGTCTCTAGAAGACTTTATTGATTGTAATTATCTTCCATGTAATCAAACATAGAGATTTTAGTGGTTTAGTTCAGCGATTGTGGGAGAAAAAATCGTGGATCTTAGAGGATCCACTCTCTTATAATTTATTTGTAAATATGATTCTATATGTCCAGTGAGATAGGGAAGAAGAGCACAGTGAGATAGGGAAGAAGAGCACAATGTACCCTGAGGGAAAATTTTTTGATTCAAGCCTCAGTGGCCTTAGCCTGTATTTGAGCTCGAACAATAAATATAATTTATGTGTGTTTAAGTGTCCGGGATAATCTGCAACTTAAAGTATCTGTGTGTTGTTTATTTCAAATTCTCAATATATTTGTGTGTTCTTTATATTAATTAATAGAATGTTTTAGTATGAGTGGTTATCGAAGTTCCTATGAACTTCACATAGATGAATTATGGCATAACATGTATTATTGAAACATGATTCCATTAGTAGAGATCAATATAAGCAAAAGAAACTTAGAAGAGTCGCATGAAAGATGAGCGGACGGTCATGATTAGATCACAGAACTGAGGGGAAGAGATTGACTATCAAGATGGCATCCCAAGCTAAAAAAAATAACTTGCGATGCTATGAAGAGAAGACTAAGTTTCATCGGAGAAGGGTGAGCAGTGAGGACCATTAGATTTGGGTACAGATCAATGGTGGATGAAAAATCGCGAATTCGCACATCGATCAATCTAGTGGATGGTGTTAAGACTTTGTTCAGTAAGTTATATTTCTTGCGATGCGATGAGGAGAAGGGCCACGTGTCGGCATTGCACATTAGTGCACATCGCATTATTTATGGTTTAACCATTAGTTTATATAGTTAAACTTGCGATTGGTGATTTGCGGTAATATGGGGAAGTTGTGACATTGTGATGTGACATCGTTAACACAACTTCGCATCGGCAATTTCATCATTTACAATTTAAGTTATTTGTTAAGCTTGTGGATATGTGATATTGTAAAATTTTTGATGTGCGATTGCTTCCTATTGGTCACCATGTTGTGGGACCCTAGAACCCCAGTTCTGCATGTATGCATGTTGTTTAGGAGCAATTGTGATTTGTTTAAAGTTGCGGTAAAGAGACCCGTTGTTAATTGCTTCCATATATATGCTTATAAAACTACAATATTATAACCCCCTTTGAGTAAAGGGAGTTTATGTGGGCCATAGCCCACAGGTCCATGGTATTGTTTAAAATGCAGTTTCGTGCTGCATCAAATGGTATTAGAGCAGGGAAAGATTTGTTGTGAGAAAGAGTTTGAGTGTGAAGGAAGAAGGAGGTACAGTTATGTTGAATATTGGTAAGTTTGTGGTCTTTATATTATTGTGTATGTAGCAGAGGAAGATGAAAAGATTGCATCAGCCTAGAGCCAGGACTGCTCAAATGGTTCTAGAGAAGAGAGAACCAGATAGATGCCGAAAGAATGAGCTCAGAGGAAAGAAGATTGATGAGGTATTGTGTATCAGGGATGGCTTGCTACTACAGAGCTTTTGTTGTAGCTCACAGAAATATCACAAAGGAAATCCCAGAGAGGATGTGGGTAGAATTGTTGAAGAAGAAGATTTGGTACTAATAACAAGTAGTAGACTTGTTGCAGGGATGAAGAAGGAAGATGACTATGAGGTCATAAGAATTTTTGTACCTTAGGAGTCTGATGCAGGAGCATTAGAACATCATTCAAATTCAACGGTGCGATGGGTGAAACATGGACAACCATTTTTAAATGGGGACACATTTCCGTGAAGCAGGGCTAAAATGATGGAAGCGATAAGTCTCTAGAAGACTTGATTGATTGTAATTGTCTACCATGTAATCAAGCAAAGAGATTTTAGGGGTTTAGTTGAGCGATTGTGGGAGAAAAACTTGTGGATCTTAGATTATCCACTCGCTTGTAATTTATTTATAAATGTGAGCCTGTATGTCCAGTGAGATACGGAAGAAGAGCACGATGTAGCCTGAGGGATAAATTTGTGATTCGGGCCTGAGTGGCCTTAGCTTGTATTTGAGCTCGAACAATAAAAAATTTTGTGTGCTTTTAAGTATCAAGGATAATCAGGAACTTACAGTATATGTGTGTTGTTTATTTCGAATTCTCAATATATTTGTGTGTTATTTCTGTTAATTAATAGATTGTGTGAGTATGAGTGCTTAACAAAGTTCCTATGAACTTCGCATAAATGAAGTATGGCAAAACATGTATTATTGAAATGTGATTCCATTAGCGAGATCAATGCAGGTGGAAGAGACGAAGAGATTGATGGTTAAGATGACATCATAAGTTAAACAAAATAACTTGATATGCGATGAAGAGAAGACTACGTGTCGTCGGAGAAGGGCGAGCAGTGAGAACCATTAGATTTGGGTGCGGATCAATGGTGGATGGAAAATTGCGAATTCACACATCGCGGAATTTAGTAGATAGTGTTAAGAATTTGCTGAGTAAGTTATATTTATTGAGACGCGATGAGGAGAAGAGCCACGTGTCGGTATTGCGCATTAGCTTACATCGCATGATTTATGGTTTAACCGTTATTGTATAGAGTTAAAATTGAAGGCGTTGATTTACGATAATACGGGGAAGTTGTGACATCGTCATCGCAACTTCGCATCAATGATTTCATTGTTTACCATTTACATTATTTGTTAAGTTTTCCAATATGCGATATTGTAAAAGTTCTAATGTGCGATTGCTTCTGATTGGTCACCGTGTTGTGGGACCCTACAACCCTAGTTCCGTGTGTATGCATGTTTTTTGGGAGCGATTGTGATTTGTTTAAAGTTGTGGTAAAGAGACCCATTGTTAATTTCTTCTGTATATATGTTTATAAAACTCCAATATTTTAATCTGTTGTGAGTAAAAGGAGTTTCTGTGAGCCATAACCCACAAGTCCACAGTATCGTTTAAAATGAAGTTTCGTGCTGCATTACTTTATCATTTCTTACAGAAAGAGAACTCGGAGTTATATTAAGAAAAAGAGAGACATTGTTATAATTGGATAGAAACACCGCTCGGAATACAAAAAATTCTCATTATGCCTTATATTTTTCTTTCAAAAAAAAATTGTTCACCATTCTTTATCATTCCGTACACAAAGAGATTGACACTGTTATATTTTGATAGAAATAATATTAATAAGAAAATGTTTTTCTAAAATGAAACTCACACTGTCAACTTTAATTTTAATATTATTTTCAAAAATTGCATAATAGATCTTATTAGGAAGCACCTTTATACCTCTTTTGGACCAGCATAAAGTTATCTAGCTAAAAAGTGAAGGTAAGTTAGTATTTTGTATTTCCAATAAACTTATCATCATTAGTGTTATACATTAAAATTTGTAAATGACTTAAATTTAAATCATTAGAGAGGTTTTAAATGTAATTTATTATGTAATTAAAAATATAGTAGAGTAAGTTTTGCAAATCTTATCAAATTAATTGTTAATATTTTATTAGATTTTTTACTCATTATTTCAATAGGCGTGTTTTTAAGTTTTTAGAAACTTAATTTAATTATTAATAATTATTAATTTAATATTCAAATTTTACTTTTTTGGAAAAATCTAGAATATTTTTAATAGTACTCGTAAATAAATGTTAAGATTTAAATCATAAGCAATTATGTTCTTATGAGTTTTTAATTAAATTAATTAATAGAAAAAGTTGTGATATAAACATGAGTTATAGAGTTTTTGGGCACATGGTATTACGAAGCCATCATATTGGTTACCTTATTGTAAAAATGTATAAAAATCTCTATGGTAAACTGAGAATGAATTTCAATGATCAATAATTTTGTTACGTATTATTTTATATATATATATATATATATTAGTTAAATAATAATAAAAATAAAAGTAAAGTTATTATAATTTAATTACTATTATTATTATTATTATTTTATTTTATCCATATAATTAATATCATAAAGTAAGTGTGTTAATATATATCTTTACTAAACATTTAAATTATATAATTTTACTCGTTTAATTAATAATCTAAAAAAATATAAAAGATAAATTGTTACATCAAATTCTTAAATATCTAGATTATGAAATGAGCCAACATCCTGCATCTTATGAATTACATTGAAAAACTATTTTTATTTATTTAACTAATACCCTATTTTCATGACTAACCTCTCTTATTCTTAAATTGGCTCTTATTCTTAAATTTGAGCGTTGTGAACAATGTTATGTTCCACATCATAAGGTAGTTGGGACTTTGATAGAGATATAGATATGACAATTCTGAATTTAATTAAAGGTTTCAAATTTTATTAGAAAGACTATTTATCATGTTAAGTTTATAAGATGAGAAAAATAATATGGTCTAAAAAGATTGAATTAATCATATTTTTAATTTTATGTAGCTTGTCTATTAATTTAAGTATATAAATTAATTTATATATATACATTTTATATGGTTAAAATTAAAAAATTAAGTAGTAATTATTATTTATATATATATATATCACTTTATATGAATAGTTTTAAAGTTTAAATAGGTTTTATTACAATACCATAAATTAATGCTATGGTTATTAATATCACATGTCTAAAAAACCAGAACTCATTTCATATGACATTTTTTTAATTAATTAATTAATTTATTTATTTTTTCTAAATGAGACTAATTTTATTATGTATAAAAGATAATGTTACAAAAATGCCACAGCATCATTCATGTGAACCTGAGCGCTGGGCTTGATGGAGATACTAAGCAAAGAGAGTCCAGACCGCCCTAGAAGGGAAACAAGTCCTATAAAGATCAAATTGACCGCCCTTGGAAGGGAAACCGGTCTATAATTTAAACAAGAGTATTTAACAGCAAGAAAGAAACTAAGTGTATCAAGCAGCTTTTTCAGCTGAGCTTCTAGACAGAGATACAAAAGAAATCCTTCAGCAGTAGAGAAAAATTTCAAAAGGGATTGAGCACTGAGATAATTACTGATCATTCGTTGGAGATTGAGGTTCCTCCACCACTCTGCAAGAAAATTCGTCTGCCCAGTCAGTTGAGTCACCTTGGAGAGCGTGGCTGGGATCTGCATCTTCGTTCATCGCCCGCGGAGAGTCTGTTGCTTGTTGGCCAGTACCTGCAGACAGAGCCAAGCCAATGGGAGCGCTTGAGACAAGAGGGGGCACAAGGGAGACTCCAGGTGGAGGAAAGGCCAAAGGAATGGGAAAAGGTGCTTCCTCTTTCAGTGTAACAGTAATGAAGGCGGTGACCACAGGATGATTATGAGAACATTCAAAACGGAGCTTAGCATGTTGAGAGGAAATGCCGATTGGATGGCAGCCAGGACTAAGGGAGACGGAGGGAGGCTCAGCAACGAGGGGATCATCACAAGGGGGAGGAAGTGACTTCGAATCACGATGACTCCTATGGCCTCTGTCGTGCCTTGTCCTTTGAGTTCAATCATGAATCTCCTCAGCTGGAGAAGACCCAGAAGCTGAATTAGAATGCGATCTTTGCTGCGAGGCCCGACCTCGAATGGAGCCGCGCCTGCTTCGCATTATGTGACGAATGCGTGGCATATTTGCGAAAACGTGAGATGAACTCTGTGAGATAGGTTCAGAAACTCTGTGAGAGAGAATTCCGCGAGCTTGAGTTGTTGTCTGAGCTCCAGGGGTGGAGACTTCACCGCTATGATCCTCTGTTCGAGTTCGGAGAAGATTGTAATGACAGTAAAGGCTTTGCGAGAAATGCTCTCCAGGGAGCGGCGTAAAACAGGCTAACAGAGTGACCTGACGTCCTGTAGGAGTGCGAGTGTAGGGATATTCACAACCTTCAGGGCAAGCACTTCTTAAAGGGAGCCGAGGAGCCATATTGCAATCACTTCGAGCCGAACCATCTGGAATGGGCACCATTGCCAATTGAATGGAAATGGCAGTGAGGAGGAATGTCTGCGTTAGTTTAATGACATTGCAAGTTGGCTGATAAATGCAATCGTTAATGCCACCCCACACTAGCTTCTTTGGGAGGCGCACAGGGTTTGGTATCCCATCATACCTGGCTGTCACCCGCATCCGGGCGATCTTTGTGCACCAGCATAGTGTAGTTTTAGATTATTTCACTATCATGGATAATATTGAGGGGGCCATGAATGAGAGTAATGGTGCTATCTGCGCGAAGATTGGCCAAGAAGTCTGCAACTCTATTACCTTCTCGTTTTACATGATTAAACGAGATTGCCCTGTTGCTATTTAGCCAGATGCGTATCTGATCAATCCTAGCAGCCAAACGCCAGCTATTTGCTACCTTTATTGTGGTGGTACCCCAGAGGATTTGATTGACCATGTTGATTAGGATCTGAGAATCTCCTTCTATAATGATGGAAGAGAATTTGTAGTGATTAATGAGGCTGATTCCTTGCCATATTCCTTCTAACTTAGCCGAGTTATTGGTATCCCATCCAATAGTGCCATAATATATGACTTTTGTTTCACCAGCAGAGTTTCTGATGATGCCTCCAAAGCCAGCTTGTCTGGGGTTCCCTCTAGAGGCGCTGTCAAAATTTAATTTGAACAACCCGGGGGGGGGAGGAGACCAAATCAGGGGAGGTTCAGGGGCAAACCCTTTTCTGAGGCTAGTGATGGGCTTAATGCTGAGATTCCTGTTCTGCCAGATGGAAATTTCTTTAGGCTGCTCGGGGAAGTCGTCCTCTTTCCAGGAGTGGAGAGCTAGGGATTCCTGAAGGTTGAGACAGATGATGTCCCAAATTACATCCAGAGAAGAAGATTGATTTTTGAAGATGCGTTTGTTTCGTTCTTTCCACAGAGACCAGAAAAGAATTCTAGGAAGGAGTTTCCAAAGGGTGTTGAGAAGGGAGGAATTATAAGGGCGTTTGGGCCAGTTCCGAAGAAGGATGGTGATATCTCCAGAGGGCTTTTGATGCTGGCTACGAAATTTTATTTTCTCCAATAAAGTATTGGCCAGAGAGCAAGTCAGCATGAGATGTTGAATATATTCATTGTTCTGGTTGAAGTTGAAACATTTGGAAGGTCTTGTGAAGCCTCTTTTGATTAAATTATCCCAGGTGAGGATTTGTTTATGACTGAGTAGCCAGAGGAAAGTAGAGATCTTTGGCCATATGATTGGGGCCCATATTAATTTCCAGAGAGGATCACGCGGACGGGGCACGGGATGCATTAGAGAATAAGCTTCTTTCGTGGAGAACATACCTCTCGTTGTATATCCCCATCTGAGAATGTCAGGGTCCTCTGAATACCTTATTTTCCTTCTTTGAAGCTCAAGACTGAGGGCCTCCCATTCCTGAGTTTGAGCCTGAGAAGTTATGAGGGATGAGGACTTCCATTGCCTGAATCCGTTGTGTTGTGAAGGCATCTAGAATTGATAGATCTTATCTTCCATTATCGCATTGTTGTTGCCAAGGTTGGTGTGGGAGGTCTCAAGAAGCTGAGGACTTTGTTGCCACGCATCCGCCCAAAACTGGGCAGAGTTTCCATTGCGAATCTCCCAAAAGCTGTGCTGTTGTATGAGAAAATAATGTTGCTTAGCTGCATTCCAAACCAAAGAGTCTGTGCCTTCGGGTGTAAGCCTAATTAAATTTTCAGGAGATCTATTATTGGCATATTTTTTTGTCCACAATCTGGCCCAGGGTGTGTGTGGATTTGAAATCCACTTCCACCATATACATGCCCCCATGAATTCATTGCTGTGAATGGGGTTTCTGAGTCCAAGACATCCATCTTCCTTGGGCATGCAAACTGTGTTCCAATTTACAAGAGCCCATTTCCTATTCCGCCCAGAAGATCCCGAGAGGAAGTTCCGTTGCAGGGATTTAATCTTCTTAAGGATCCATTTAGGGGCAGCGAGCACAGAAAAGAGATAAAGAGGCATGGATTACAGCATCGCTTTGATAAGAGTGAGTCTGCTAGCCATGTTTAGGGCTCTGAAGGTCCAGGAGGAAAGCTGAGATTCGAGTTTATCAAGGAGAAGGTTCCAAGAGGCGTTTTTGATAGCAGAGTCAATAAGAGGGGCACCCAGGTATTTTTCCAAGAGAGAGGCTATGGAAAAGCCAAGGATACGGGAAATACTTGCTTGAGTCAAGCGGGGCGTATTGAAGAAGAAAATCTGAGATTTGGAGTCATTAATGGTGAGTCGTGAGGCTGTGGAAAAAAGGTTTAGAATGGCCTTGAAAGAGCGAGCTTCTTGGACAGAAGGGTGGCCGAAGAGCATATTGTCATCCACAAATTGCTGGTGGGTGGTGGTTGGGGCGCCATGAAGGGAAATACCTTTCAGTAAGTCGGTGTTGACACCGTTATGGATTAATTTGCCTAGACCCTCAGCCATAAGGACAAAGATGAAAGGAGAAAGAGGGTCTCCTTGTCTAATGCCCCTGGAAGGAGAGAAAGTGGGAGATGGGATACCATTGACGAGGACCGAGAAAAAGGTGGAAGAAATAAGGTTCATGATCCATCTTATCCACGTTTGGTCGAATCCAAAAGCACTGAGAACCTGTTGCATGTAGTTCCAATTCAATCTGTCAAAAGCCTTGGAGAGATCGATTTTGAGGAGCATACCTGGATTCCTGAAAATTTTTAGAGAGTGTATGATCTCATATGTTAAAATGATGCCATCCAATATTTGTCGTCCTTCCACATAGCCAGTCTGCTCCAGCGAGATGAGAAGCGGCAAGAGAGGCTTGAGCCTATTGGCTACAACTTTGGATATAACCTTGTATATCACATTGCAAAGAGCGATGGGCCTATATTTTTCTGGCCTGCTTGGTTGCTCCTCTTTCGAAATTAGCACGATGAAGGTTGCATTGAGTGAGGGAGGAGCCAATGCATGGTTCTAGATTCCTCAACGAGCTGCCAGACTTTGTGTTTGATAAGATCCCAAAAATGACGAAAAAATTTTGAGGTAAAACCATCCGGGCCTGGTGCCTTGCCATCCTTGAGCTATGCCATAGCGCTATCCACTTCCTTGGTTGAGACTAGACGCAATAGCATTCTGTTATTCTCATCATTGATCAATTTATGGATTAGCTGTGTGATTTGGTCTATAGCGTGCTATCGATTGACCAGAGGCTCTTGTTGGATACCTTTGAAATAATCCAAGAGTTCCTTTTCTATTTCTTCATGCTTCTCCATTCGTTCCCCTTGCTGATTGTTGATATGACTGATGCGATTTTGCATTCTTCTTTGAATAGTGGAGTTATGAAAGAATTTGGTATTTCTTTCACCCTCCTTCAGCCAATGTATTGTTGATTTCTGCCTCCAGAGGATTTCCTCTTATTTGTATCTATCTTCCAGCTGCTTTTGCAGATCTTGTTCTTTAGTGGCAAGAGTTTCTGATCTTCCTTTGTTGATTATTTCCTATTCGACTGCAGCCATTTTTTGCTCAAGGACCTTTTTCTCCTAAAATATGTTTCCAAAGACTACCTGATTCCAATTTTTGATGTGCGTCTTGAGGTGTTTGAGTTTCTGCTGAAACTGGTACATTTTAGATCCTTTTGGTGGGACGTAACTTTTCCAAAAATCTTGAACCATTTCCTGAAAGGTTGGATGCGTGAGCCAAAAAGCTTCAAATTTAAAGGGTCGCTTTAGTTGAGACCCTATTTCTTGCCATTAAAGAAGAATAGGCCAATGGTCTGATCCATCTAAAGGAAGTATTGAGGCTGTGATGTCTCCTCCTACATGGATGGCATTATCTGAGATGATAAATCTATCTAGCTTTGAAGCAATATGATGGTTCCCGGCTCTTCTGTTGTTCCAGGTGAAGATGCCATTAGAGAAAGGAATGTCTATAAGCCAGTTGGAGTTGATGAAGTTTTTGAAATGGGAGCATTCCGGGTCCAGGCGTGGCCTTCCCCCTGATTTTTCCTCCATTCTGGTGATCATATTGAAGTCCCCTACTATAATCCATAGGGGATGTGTTCTATTGGAATTTAAAAGTTCCAAAGTATTTAAGAGCCTCATCTTACTGACCTGATCTTGAGGAAAATAGACGTTGGAGAGATGTCCATGTATGTTGGTCCCAATGGGATGGAACGCTGCTTGAATAAGGTTATGCACCGCATGGAAGTCTGCTAACCTTATAGTTTGAGTATCCTAGGCTACTGCTAGTCCTCCTGAGAAGCCTGAAGCATCCACTGCTACTGAGCTGCTGCTGGGCCAAGTCTTTGATAAGATTGAGCCTAGCGTTTCACTGTTGCATTTAGTTCCCTCAGAAAGAGGATTTGAGGCTTTTCTCTCTGAATCATGTTCTTAATCATCCTGTACTTTCCAGGGCTATTGAGCCCTATCACGTTCCAGGAGATTAGCTTCATGGTGAACTGCTTGCGAGCGGTTTAAAGAACCGCGTTAACTTGGGATTACGCCCTGAATCCACTAATATCTCTCCCAGAGCAATGGTGCATTTCCAATCTGGCTTTCGACCTTGCTTCTTGGTTTCTTTTATAACTTTCAAGTTGTCCCAATGCCTTCCTGGCTGAATACCTAATTTCTTTTGCTGTTGAACCTTAAATAGAGCTGCTTTAAGCAATTCGATCTATTTGGGATTTATTTTATCAAATTCTTTTTGTCGGCAGGCGTCTTCTAATCCCAATAGATCTAATTCTCCAAAATCAAAACCTTCTGGGTCTTCGTCCATGTGGGTGTGTTGATTGTTTTCCAGAGAATCCTTATTAGCATGGCTAGAGCGAGATTGCATTCCATCCAGATCCATGAGGGTAGGATTCCAGGTCACTTGCTTTTTTGCTGAAGGAGGATCAGAACCTGAGGGAGTGCCAACTTGCGCCTCTGGTTGGGTAGATGCAGGGGTTTTAGGGTTAGGCAGATTCAAATGGTTCGTGGAAGGGGTGGCGGGATGGAGGGAGGGTTGGATGGAATCATTTTTAGGGTTAGTCTGAGCAAGGATGGCAAATATGTTGCTGGTGGAGGGATAATTGGCAAAAGAGCTGGGTTTTTTTGCCGAGGAGGAGGGTTTCTTGGAGTTTCTTCTTCGAGTGGGAACTTTAGTAAATCCATCTGCTTCTGTATTGTCTTCGGCTTCTTTAGTCTGAGATTGAGAGTTAAGGGGACAATCTCTGAAAGGATGCCCATGGGCATGGCATCTCCTGCAGCGAAATGGAACATGTTCGTAGTCCAGAGGTTGTATCCACTCAAAATCATCATGAAATATACTTACCGCATCTGGGAGGGCTTTATCCAAATGCATGTAGACACATATTATGGCGTAGGATGTGTATCTTCAAAGCTTGGTCTCTTCAGCCACCTTTATGAACTCTCCTAGCCCTTTTCCAATCTCCTGAAGCGACTCCTCATCCCAATATTCAAGAGGCAAAGAGTATAGACAGATCCATACATGAGCCCAATTAAAGTTTTCCTTATCTGGGTTGAATCTTTCGATCCAGTTTTGGAGATATAGCCCCGTCGAATTGAAAAAGTATGGGCCACTATCTATTACCTTATTTTTGTCCTCGATACAGTTAAAGATGGCTGTTAAGAAGCCTTTCGTACCTAGCTGCAGAGTAACATGCCCTTTGGGCTTCCATTTGGAATAAATCCAACCCTATAATGCTTTTTCTGTTGGCCAAAAGCCAATAAATTTTCGAATGAGAGCGTGATCTCTCGTATACTAGATTCTGGCGTTTATGCGGTGACTTGGCAAGTCAATTTTGGGTCTATCTAGAGCTATTGGCTTGCATGTGGAAGAAATGGCAGGATGCGCTTCTGTTTGCTTCTCAGAGCCCTGCATCTGAGGCTCATTGGCCTCCAAATTTTCTCCTGTTCCTGTTTCACTTTGTTGTGGTATCCCTTCAATTCCTTTGTCCGTTTCAGGGGGAGGCTTACTGCCTCCCCCTGTTGTTGTCTCCATATTTGTTTGCAGAGCCACTCCACGTAGCGTGACAGGCACCGACACAGCTCAGTCGCTTGCAGGGGAGGATAGGGTTTCCGCACATAGAGGTAAACCCAAGCAGAGCTCATCCGCGCGCTAATTATTCATACGTCAATTAATTAATTAAATTAATAAAGAAAGAAGACATAATTATTTTGGAGATAAATTTCAATTTTCAAAAATATTCAAAAATATTCAATCTAGATTAAATTCCTATCATCGACATAATAATTATTGATAGTTAAATTACTAATGTTATTATCATTAGTGTTACACATAAATTGAAGGAATACAAGTTATCATCATTCGTGTTACACATTAGAATTTGTAAATGATTTAACTTTAAATGGAATGATATTTTTTTAGATATAATTTATTATGTAATTAAAAATATAGTAAAGTAATTTTTGCAAAATTTTATTAAATTAAATTAATGGATAATGTGCTATAAGATATTTTTATTCATTATAGTGATAAACATACTTCAGCTTTTTAAAAATTAAATTAAATTATTAATGATTATTATGTAGATATTAGGATAAATGAACTTTTATGGAATAATCTAGAATATTTTTAGTCACAGATAAAAGGTTAAGATTTATGTCATAAGTAGTTATGCCCTTTGTAACTTCTTAATTAAACTGTTTAATTGGAAAAAAAATGTCATATGAACATGAATTATGGCTTCTAGAGCATGTGGTGTTAGTAAGCCATGGTATTGGTTCATAATAATGTAACCAAATTTATTTAGAGTATAAGAATATCCATGAAAAAGTTAGAGTAAATATCCATGGTTAAGAATCTTGTTACATGTTCTTCTAAATTTGTATATGTTGATGCAGCCATATCACTGCAATACCCACATAATCTCAAATCATACATTTCCCAAGATTTTCTTTTTCACTATGATGGAATCTGTCCTGAAACCGATGTTGTAATAGTAGAATACCTCCTCGGATCTTAAAAAAAAAAACCACTTTAAAAATTGAAAGATTATACGCCTAGCTCCCTTCAGTCCAAATTATTTCATAACACCCAAAACCAGAATCCCGCAATCGCTTTATCAACCCTATTTTATAAAGGAAAATCCAAATTCCATGCTTTCTAATCATTGGATCAAACCTCTTTATATGACCACTACATGAACTGAGGCTTCCCAAAAATCCTTATCAACAATCCTCATCTTATATACTCCATCACACTTACACTTCACAACTGCAATTCGCAAATGAAAAATCGCATCAAAATTTCGCAGATTCAAGGCTCATCACAATATCACAACTTTAGGCTTCATTGCAAATCGACTCCCAAACGATATCGCAAATCAGAAATTTTACTGTTTCACAAATCGCAACTTATAAGGTTTCGCAGGTTGTAATTCCAAATATCTTTTAATTGATGTGATTTGCGATATGCATGAAAACCCAACATGTGGCTCCTCCTTAGAGTCTCAAGGTCCTTTAACAATTTCACATATCTGAATGCAATATAGCTTCCTGACCATCCATCTTCCACTATAATCCTGTGATGTGATATTTACCATTCACCTTCCAATTCATTTTTGTGATAGGATCCATCACTCTCACTTCAGATCTATGATATAATCTCAACCATCCATTCATCAGCTTCACCACTACGATCTAATCTCCACCATATATTCATCCTTCACACTTTTTTTCTCAAACCACTGGAAATTTTTGGAAAAAAAAGACAGTTCTTCCTTTGGAAAATATATTTGTTTTTCCTCCTGTCCATAGTAATACCACTGCAATTACCGCAAAATAGATCCATCCACCATTTCAATAAGTATATCTCAACTCATATGCACCTACACACAGATTTCTCAAAAAAATTCTAAAAATAGGTTCCACAAAGTAAAACTTCAGAAATTTCATCAATATCGCTCAACACAGAGAAATATTCTAACTACGCAGATTCATAATTTAATGCATTTTATACTTTTTCAATGACTCAATCATAAATTAATTGTGAATTCCCCCTTCAACAGGTAGAGACAAACCTTCCAAAATAGATTTTTTCACACAACACAGATATCAAAACCCCATCTCATCACTCTCACTGCACACTATGTTTTTTTATTAATATAACATAGTATATTTATAAAGGCTAACAGATATACTCGTAAGAATATTAACTCTTGCCTCATAAAGCCCAAGCTATTTGTTAGTCATCATTATTTTACCTATTTTGATGACTAGATTCCTTGGTTGAGTTTTCTAGAAGCTAATCTCAATCTATCGATTTGTCATCTGGAAAAAACCTCAAACAATTTTTTTTTTCCTACCCCTCTTCTTCAGCCTATAATGAGAAAAACCCTTCAATTTTCTAAACTTATCTCATTACAGCAAAGTCTCCCTTTCCATAACTGTCATAAATCTTATACCTCTGCTAACCATAAAAATCATTTGTTTTGCATACAACCCACTGTCCAACATTTAACAAAGTGACTACCCCTCAATCCCTGATCATCTTTTCATGTGATAATCCACTCATGCCTAAGAAGCCATTCAGGAGCTATGACAAAATCTGTAGGTCTAGGTGGTGGTTTTTTAGGGAAAATTCCTTGTCAAGACTGTTTTAAGCTAAAACCCTGTTTGTCATCATCATGTCAGCCATCATTCTCTTCTCACCAAAAAAACAAAACCCTGGTCTACCCTTAGGTCACACACCACTAAATCTTGCTTTTTCTCTTTTAAGCAGAGCTAACAAGTGTTCAAATCAGGAAAGAGAAAGAGTTTCCCTGAAGAATGATGATCAAGTGAACTTTCAAGCATTATCATCATGCTATGTTAGTAAAGGTTTTCAGTGATGAAATTCATTTCATCAATACATATTTGCAGGGGTGCTAAGGATCATTGACACAAATCAATTTGGGGCAAGGGAACATTTCAAGGAACAACCCCAAGTAAAAAGAACAGTTGACTATTTTAATTACTAAGGGAAATACATATTTTAGAGAGAATATGCACACACAGGATCCATACCTATAATTCAAGACACCAAGAATGTAAAAAAACCTCCATCAGGGCAAGAAGAGCACAAAATGTTAGAAAAATACTGCCTCGAGTGCTTCAGGTTAATTACAAATTTTCTCAAAAGTACGGACTAGCTCTCAAAATCAGTCTCATAAAAACAACAGTGATAGTCTTCTGGCAAAAAGAACTTTAAAGAAAATTAGGCATCACAGTGAAGATATAAGGAGGAAAGCTGCTTCTCATACCTTACCATACACCTCGGCTCTAAAAGGCAGTCACAGACAATTTCACTACCCCTGAAAACAGAGTCAAGGGAAAGAGTTGTTTTCAAATATGTCTAGCAGTGAGCGCTCGCCATGCACCAATCACATTGTTTACTCCCTAAAGAAAAACTTCATAGTGATATGGTACAAAACAAAGACATATATTACAGAACAAGGCACAATGTTGATATGGATGAATTTTCAATGTTGAATAGGACCTCCTTCAAAACGAGCAAAGGGTCAGAAACACATTCTTATGGCCTCCTTCACAAATAAGCAGAGGTTCAAATATCCAAGTATTAACACTATGTTTAAGAAAAATTTTCAGTAATGGGCAGTTTGAGAGGTAGTGTGTTTGAAAAAGTACATTCACTGACAAACCAAGGCTAGAATTTTGATTAAAGCAACCTAATCTAAATGGTAAAGAAGGTACACAAAGCTCTTTTTAAAAGTGACTTCTACAACTGATATAAAGAGAAATTCACATAGGTGATTTATGTAAAAGAGGCATCTCTCAGTTATACAGACCCATTATAGTTTATCATAATACTCCCTCCAAATGATGAGTGAAGGGAAAGCACCAGGCATTACTTTCATATATAATAACTCTTTAAAAGGGGTTGAAGCATGGAGTATAGGACAGGCACCCAGAAGAGTATGTTGAAAGTGCCTCCTTCAGTAATAAGCAGAAGGCACTTAGTTTTTTGAGGATATTCAAGAGTGACAAGTGGAAAAGATCACATTTTACCCCTAAATGGTCTATTTAAAAAGAAACAGAGAAAACAAGCAGTTTTTTGCTTAGTACGTCCATCAAATAACAATTACAAGGTTAAAGTTTTGAGGGGAACCTTCTTCAATTGATTAAAAAGGTTAGGCAAGGTTATATTTAAAGGGAAATTGTGCAGATGATAAAGAAGAGAAGTTACATAGTTAGTTTGTTTAAAAACATTACTCATTTACAAAATAGAGATAGGTCCTTAAGAAACTGTAAGAGGTTGAAGCCTATGGTATACATAGAGGGCCCAGATGGTGTTTCTAAAAGGCCTCTTTCATGTCAAACAGGGGTTTCAAAGACAAGTTGGTTCAAAAGGACAAAGTCATTTTGTTTCAATACAAAGGCAAAGGAAAAAATAACAGGTCACCAAAGGGAGAGAAAGAAGAATTCAAAAGCATTTTAAAAAGAGCTATAAAATCTCTCAAAGTTCAAGTTCACTTTCTATTGTGAAAACAGACAGAAGAAGAACGTTTCTTTTGAACCATGGGCAAGCAGTTGGTAAAAATTTTATGATGCGACGCACCTATAGCGTCGCGCGACGTGCCTGTAGTTTCTCTCAAAAGCCTTTTTCACACGACGCGACACGCCTGTAGTGTCATGTAGCGCGCCTTTTTGCTTCCACCAACCGGCCCCACCTGGAGTTCATAGGGCGTCCAGCGCTCGACCTGACAACACCCACAGTGGCATGCAGGTGGCACGCGCCTATGCACAGGAGTGTAGCACCACTCAAAAGGCCTCCATTTCACCACAAATCGATTTTTTTGCACAGAGAATTTATATCCAAAAATAAGCAACACATTTTCCAGATGTATTCCTTGTTTTCCTCGCCTAAGTTTTTTATTTTGAGAGGTGTTAAGAATCAATTTTGTTAAGAGAAAGACATAGTCTAATGAAGGGGAAAACACAATTTGTTCTCAAAACTTTCATGTTTATTAAGGGAAAAAAAGACAGTGATTGAGGAAAAGCACCTATTATCAGTTTACAGAGTTTGTTTGGTGTAAGAGGTTAAAGGAAAAAACTCAGTGATTTAGAAGAAGAAAAGGCACAGTTCTTAGGAAGGAAACTTATTTTCATTAAAAAGAACCTGTTTGCTAGTTCAGAAAGAGATACAGTGCTGAAAGAAGAGTTCTATTTTTTTTAGTTCATTTGAAAGACCTATGTTGGTAAGAGAGTAAAGGAAAGTATAAACAACCATGCCTCGAAAGAAGGTCAGCAAGGGTGGTTTTCACAAAAGGTTTGAACCTATTACATCTCAGGAAATAAATGACTCCCCTTCAGTTCTTTTCAACTTCCATGAGGTAGGGTGCCTTGATTTTTTCCAAAAAGTCCAGAAGGTCACCAATCACCCTCTCTTGACACAACTGTTTGCCCTGAGGCTACAAGGAAAACATGTCCACCTAGTAGGCCTTGATTTTGTTCTCACTCCTAGGTCAGTGTCAAGGGCCACCAAGATTCCCTATCTCGGTGAGAAATCGTTAAAACAAGCCTACTTGAACCTAGACCACTACAAACCCTTCCTAAAACTAGATCATCAGGATGCTTGCCAAGCTATATTTCTTTTTTCTCACTTATTGAGCAGCTATGCCCCCCTCATGAGAATTATCATGATGTATTTCACATGCGAAGGGAGATATTCCTGAGTTTATTCCTATCACATCAGGCTTCTCATGCAATTCACAAGAACTCAGTTACTAAATATCCCTTTATTCCTCTGCAAAAGCATAGAAAAGATGTCCTCCCTTGTCTAAAAGATACCTCTTGCTCAGCAAAAAGCTAGTCTTTTCCATCATTCTCTCATCAAAATCATCATTCTTCACCAGCTTGAAAAGAAAGGAGTTTCTTGGGAGACTTTAATTTCTCATCCGGATTTTACTACTAACTCTTCATCTCATGGCCCATCTCATATTTCCTCCTCGCCCTCCACTCACTATGTCTCTCCTTCATCGATTCAAATTACTCCTTAAAAGCAAGAAGCTCCTATGATTGATAGTGAAAAAAAGAAGTCTTATGAAAGCATGCATGAAGTTAGCGGTGATGAGGAACATAGTGACACTAAGCAAAGTAGCGAGCATCAACCAAGTGAAAAACCATAGAACAATGACCATGAGTATACTAGTGATGGTGAAGAAAGCTCACCGAAGGATAAAGAAGTCAGTGGCACTTAGCAAACTAGTGAGGATGAAGAACAAGGCAGCCCTAAGCAAAGTAGTGAAAATGAGCATGGGGACAGTCCACCCATAGCTAGTGATGATGAAGAGAAAAGGGAAGATGCTCAAAGAAGTGATGAGGAACACCACAGTCCTCAACAAAGTCATGAAACCAATCAAAGGGACGGTCAAAAAAGTGCCTGCCAGCAAAGTAGTGACCATGGTGGCAGCCCTAAAAAAACTCAAAACACTGAGGAAAACAATGACCAGGGCAGGAAAGCAAGTGATGATGGAGGAAGAAATATAAAGGCTCAAGTTGAACAAGTACTAGTGATGAAACCTCCTCTGTCTTCTCCTCAACACAGCCAAGAACATGTGCTTGCTCCGTCTCCTAGGAAAGGGGCCGTGATTCATTCTCCAAAAGCACCAAAGGCTAAAAACACCAAATTTGCAAAGAAGAAAATCACTCCAGCAGTGACTAGTAATGTCACTAGGGTGCTAAGGAGTAGAGGAAAACTGCCTATGAAGAGTATTGTTGAATTTCCAAAGAGAAAAAGAGAAAAGAATTATATCCAAAGCAAGGGAAAAGAAAAAGTTGAACAGCAGGAGAGTAGCCACGAACAAGAAAGAGAGTTTGACATCATACAAATAGATAGTGATGCTGGAGATCATGAAGCTAGAATCCTTGAGTCACTTTTGAAAAAAAGAGAAGCCCAAATCCATGACTTAGAAACTGATCTAGAAAGGTCGAAGGACCTCATACACTTTCTACAAATGAAAAATAAACAAATGAGTGGGAAAATGGAAATTTATGAGGCTCGAGCATTCAAATACCAAAGGGAAGCATACAAAGCACAAGTCAAACTTGAAGAGTATATGGGCGAATTTGATGATATTGAGGAAGAAGAGTAGCCAGTAAGAAAAATGCCTAAGACTATGGGTCTTAGGAAAGCTTTGGGGAGAAAGAAGGAAGAAGAAGAAACCCTTGTTCAATCTTATCCTCTCACACAATTGCTTGCCCAAGAGATAGAAAATGATAAAGAATCATGGCTTGAAAGAGCCAACAAGAATTTGGAGGATAAATTAGAGAAGGCTAACAAAGACTTGGGTTTATAAAGGAAAATGACCAGGCATTACAAGAAATTGAACCAATTTTCTCGAAGAAAACTCAAACTTGCTCAAGAAAGACTCAAAACTGCCCAAAGGAGGCACTCAGTGAAAAAAGGGGGAAAAGGCATATCTACGCTTGAAATCTTGACTTCAGCTTCCTTGCATGCTTCTAAGAACCCATAAGGGGTTTTCTCGTCAAAATTGAGCAAATTTTGACATGATCTTTTTTTTTGTGTTTTTTGGCCCTAATTGCACATTTTTCGAGGTGCTGCCACGTTTGCTAGGAGAATAATTAGCTCATGAAATTTATTTTTTTGGATGTATTAGATTAGGGGGTAGCTACTCACAAATTTTTAGATCAAAAGGAGGTGTTTTGGTCCCCCAAAGAGACAAAAATTAGTTGAAATTCACCTTTCTGCCTGACATATCAGCAGATGAGACTCTCTCGGGTTTTTTCACTCATTTCACCTTTTGATAGACTTTCAGGGGTCAGTTTTCGAAAAATCAAGTAGTTCTAGAAATTATACATCTATGGCTTTCCAACGAGCTATCTCAAGCCTCATTTCGACATTAGAAAGTCCCTCAAAAGTTATCTTCAAAAAAAACTTATTTCTACTACTACGCTCCTGTAGCATTTTGGCTTAAAAGGAAGCTTTCTAAAGGTGGCCATCCAATGTGCATTTAGCTCTTTTTAACTCTATGTCATAGATTAGACGTCAATTTTCTTGCTATTTTTTTCTTAAATAGAGATTTTTGAATATATTTTGTGCCTTGGGCTTTGCAAAGCCTTAAGGAAAAAATTAGATATTTGTATTAGACCAATGGCCTTTTAGATGCTCTAGGAGGGTTTATTTCTCTTTGGCCTATATTATCCAAGAGGATTCATTGTAAAAAGAGGCTGAAATTGATGTTATAGAGCAATACATAGCATTACAAGCTTTGAAGAAATACGTTTTCTCATGAAGAGGATGATCTCTTTCTTGACCTTGATGGTGGAGGAGGATTGTATGTAGGATTCCATGGCTTGGTGAATGGTATTGTGACTCTTATCTATTATGTTTTCTTAGTTTATCATACATGTTTTCATGCTTCTTGCTTGTTGTAGGTCAGTAAAGAATAGATTTGAGATATGCCCATGGAGGCACCTCAAGTTTCCTGATTCATTATAGCTTCTATGTTTTCATCTTTCCTGGTTATGTCAGAGAATTCTAAACTTCTCTTTGGTACCCTAAAAACTTGTTATCAGTTTCATTAGTGGTCATTATGTATGCTATCTAGTATGATTCACGGTATGCCCTGCTTACTCATAGCTAATCAAAATTCCATTTCTAAAATCTCTCTCTGAATTATTGGCTATATTAGTTAAGTCAAAGAGGTCTTGTTTCAATATTTCCCTTTTTCCATGCTTTGTAGTCTTATTTAAAAGTTCTCAATAGCTCAAGATATGATGTTTAGGAGTTCCCTCTTCATAGATTGAGTTGTTTGTTTGTCTTATTTGTTTTCCCAAAAGTCTGAAGGTGATTCTCCCAAAGTTAGAGGGTCTTATACTTCTATGCATCACCTGATTTTTTATTTTATGCATCTATTAGTTTGAGTTTCATTTATAGTGATTAATGGTTAGCCCTACCACATGAATGTTTTCTGTTTAAACTATTTGTGCTTAAAATATCTTATTCCTTCAGAAACTTAATGTCCATCTCATTTAAATCTCACCCAAATAATCAATTTACCTTGGCCAAATCGGCCCTGCAGTAATACCTTATCCATCATTGAGACTGTCTCGACCTTTTCGACCCCATAGCCCAGTTGATCTGACAAACTTTTATCTATTTATCCTTTGATTAGTCCCCCCTCAAAAATCTAAAACAAACTAAAAACATACTTAAAAACTATCCTAAAGTCAAATACATAAAAATCAATCAAGTTTACATCCTTTCCATAATAGAGAGAGCCCTCTCTGAGTCCTGGAAGGCTAGGTCCTAGGGCTCCAAAGTTGGTTTGATGTTACCCTGTCATTTGGCCTGCTAATATGCCAAATAATGGGACCCTAACATAATGGTGATCATGGTGGGACATTGAGTCAAAACATCCTAGGTATCCCTTAGGACCTCTCAAGATCTCATTCAAACTTAGAAAACTTAAGTGTTGTCTGAAGAGTCGAAACTAGCTCTTTCACCATCTTAGCAAAATGATGATTCAGCTATAGAACACTCTTACAAAGCTTAGGGCTACTTATAGGAACTCGGAAAACCCAAAAAACATCCCTATATTGGTTTTTTATCAGTTATTGGTGGTGGACCATAAACACATATCTCTAAAAACAACAAAAACATCCACCTGGTGACTCCACAACTCTCAATAGACCTAAAAACTCCACTGGAGGAAGAACCTGAAACATGAACAGTCATCCTAGAAAGACAAAGCACTCAAGCCTTAGTTGGATTTAAAAAATTGTTGTTTTTATCTATAAATATGTTCTATCCTACTTTGAGCCTGATCAAGAATACACTGATGATATCTACATTGATCATTGGAAAGATCTCAAACCCCGAAAAGCTAAGCCTCAAATTTTATACCATGAGCATACTTATACACCTGTGCTTACCACAGATTCACCTATGGAAAACCTAGTGAAGCATGAGCCTCATGCTACCTTTCCCACTCTGGCTGAAACCTCAAACAGTCATAAATCTCTTTTTACACTACCTATATCCACAAAGATCCAAAGATACAAGCCTCTGGTTTTACCTCCCATCTTCTAAGCCCTCTGTGCAAATCTTCAAAACAAATTACCCAAATTTGATGGAGAAAGCTCAAAAGTCACCGTTGAAGAACACATCCAAAATCTTGAGAATTTACTTGACCTTTTTGAAATAGAATAAGATGATGTGTGTATTATAATGTTTGCCTTATCATTACAAGGAAAAATTAAGAGCTGGTTTAAGGACCTTCCAGCTGCAAGCATTACCAATTTTCATCAATTCACTCAAATCTTCCTAGATAGGTGGGTGGTCACGGGTAATAAAGTTATCATCATAGAGGAATAAAATCATTTAAAAAGACAACCAGGGGAAACAATACAATACTTTTCAGCTAGGTTCAATAAATTATACCATGCAATGCCTGCTAACATAAAGCCACCCCTCAGACATGCTCTCTTGCACTACCCAAGTTATTTTGACTACAGATGGTTTTCCGGATAAGAGAAAGAGATCCTTTGACCCTGGAAGAAATGAAAAGGATAGTAGTTGATGTGGAAGTCAACATACTAAATAGGGAGGCACAACTAAGAATAATAGAGAAAGAAAAAGAAAATCAAGAGAGACTAATCTCTTCAGAGGCAAAGTTGGAAATAGTGATAGATATATTCAGCAAACTGATGCTTCTACTTAACAGGAAAAGAGAAAGACAAAAAGTTAAGGTTAATGTTGCTTATTCAAACCAACCTACACTTTTTCCTCAGGAAGAACATACTCAACCATTACAAGACAAGAGTAACAAACAAAATGTGCCTAATGAGAAAGTTGTAAACAAAAAAACAGAGGAATGCTCTAAAGAATCTATCAGCCATCTTGAAATCATAGAATCTAAAATGGAAGAAAAAACAAAACCTGTAGGATCTCTACCTTTATGTGTTGAGTCATTTCAGTTCATACAAGCAAATTGGCCTCCTAAGAATATATCAGAGGCAACTCATGAATCCCATGCTTATTGTCCCAAACATCAAGAAGAATTGGTTGAGGATGAAATCAAATTTGAAATAGAAGAAAATAAAAACCTTTAGGGTCTCTACCTTTTTGCTTTGATTCATTTTAGTTTATACGAGCAAATTGGCCTCCTGAAAATCTATCAGAAGAAACTCATGAATTACATGCTAACTACCCCGAACATCACGAAGAGTTGGTTGAAGATGAAAACAATCAAGAAATGAAACAGAACCCACAGGATCTCTCTAAAGGCATAAGTGATGATTCATCATCTCTCATAGGTGAGGCCCGAAAAGAAATTTATCCTCTTTATTGTAGTTATATCCAAATGGAGATAAAATTGCCTCCCTTTTTAACTGAAGAAGATATAGATCAACTCATAAACATACAGTCGACCTCTCTTGATTTTCCTCCTGATCTTAACTATCACATAGCAGAAAATAGATTTGTAAATCAATTTGAAGAGAAACAATCTGATAGTCCAATATGTATGGCTAGTGACATTAATTATTTTAATGATTCTCCAAGGTTTGATCAATATATTGATGATTATGATATTCAAGAAAAATCTAACCTTCCAGAGCCATAAGCAGTTGATTTGTGGGGTGAAGTTCACTATCATCAGATTAAAAGCAGTAATCAGCTAAGACAAGTCACCTATGACACTAATGAGGAAAGCCTGGAGAGTTTGGAAGTAAGCGAAGAGTCTCTGACTTTTTTCTCTACTTCGCTTCAGTCCATTAGGAATAACTTTCACATGATTGGAAACTAGCAGTATTTCAGCTTTGATGATGAGGTTGAGGAGGATGATTAAATTTTTAAGCAAGTTGCCAAAGAGAGGCATTTTCCTGAAATGGTTGAGGAAATTATTTTGGACATGGAATCCTCCTTAAATCCATATTTTCAGCCACCTAGTTCCATTGAGTTACAAATTGCAGATGAAGAAATTGAGGTTGATAATCACATCAGAGTTTTCACACCATCCTCTCAAGAGGATTTACTGCCAAAGTGCATCCCTGCTCATCAACATGATTACCTTCACAGAGTTTTCAGTCCACTTAATTAGAACACATCAACTTGTAAAGAAAACTACACTACAATATATGATGAGTCTGACAGTTCAAGTGATCATGAGCAAGGGGAAGAGTTTCTTTCCCAAGATAGTCCCAAACATAGCCAAGTTGAAGAAAGAGTAGTCCTGAATGAAGCTTATATATGAAATCCTCTAGATCAGGTATTATTCCAACATCCATTTGTTGTTTTCCTTGAGAAATCTGAAGGAGTAGTGTGTTCTGCCCAAAACACTCTCTTGCAAAGTGTGAGAAAAAATTTAGGCACTATTGTTCGAAAAACAGTAAGGAGGAAGTGGCCTTTTCATTTCATCAGCACTCTCAAAAATCTGAAACAAAATCCCTCATGGAATCATCTGCTTGATTGGCTTTGTTGGAAAAGACATTTCACTAAATGAATGTATATTATGTATAGGTTAGATTAGGATAGATAGATAGGTATGAAAAATAAGCTCAGCCTTGTGAGCATTGTTTTAGTCCTATATTGTTTGAAGAAAAAGTAAAAACGGAAAGTACAAAAACAACAAGAAAAGTAGAAAAAGAGGGCAGATTCTAAAGAAATGGTACAACCCCATACCCAAAAAATAGTCATGCTGAAAGTGTGCAAGTCGAGATGCCACTACTAGTGCTCAAAAGATATATTGTTCAGTTATATAGCCTAATCATAACTGGACATGTTTTAAATTAATTGTTGATAAGTTAGTGAAAAAGAATGATAGTCAAAATATGACAGCTCGACTTATCAAATAAAGTAGATTAGCAAACAAAGATGCTGGTTCCACACGGTCAAAATAGAACCAAAGAGAAAAATAGGGATGAAAAGCAAACTATGTATCCTAGCCCTGATTTTTCTAAAATATCATTTTGTACGAAAATAACATTTATGTGAAGCTTGTCTTTATGCCACAAACACACAACAAATCAGACCATCTAATCCTGATTTGGTCATTTTAAATTTCATGTTTTAGTTTAGTCAATGAAATCCTGTCAAAAAGCTTAATCTTGACAATCAATCTCACATAGGTAGAGAATCAAAAGAGTTCATCAGTTTAATCTCAACTCCCAGAAGATATAAGTGTAGAATTAGATAGTTTTTCTTTTTTGAAAAATATCATGTCAAAGGGTTGCTAGTCCAAGTGCACCTAAAGAAGAAAAAATGTTAGGAATTATAGCTGGGTAGTAGAGATGACTTTGATGCTAATCATGTTGTAAAATTTCAGAAATAGCATCAAGAAAGAGAGATATTTGTGCCGATGGATAAGGCACTAGTATTCAGAAGCCAAAGATCTGCAATTATGGACACCTCTTGAAAGGGAGTTGCACTCACCAAATGGAGCCACTGTTAGCCATCAGTATTTTTACCTGTTTTGATGACTAGATTCCTTGGCTGAGTTTTCTAGAAGCTAATCTCAATCTGTCAATTTTTCATCTAGAAAACACCTCAAACAAATTTTTGTTTTCCTACCTCTCTCTTTCAGCCTATAATGAGAAAAACCCTTCAGTTTTCTAAACCTATCTCATTACATCAAAGTCTCCCTATCCATAACTGTCATAAATATTATACCTCTGCTAACCATCAAAATCCTTTGTTTTTCATACAACCCAGTATCCAACATTTAACAAAGTTACTACCCCTCAATCCCTGATCATCTTGTCATGTGATGATCCAATCATGCCTAAGAAGCCATTCAAGAGCTGTGACAAAATCTGTAGGTCTAGGTGGCGGTGTTTTAGGGAAAATTCCTTGTCAAGACTGTTCTAATCCAAAACCATATTTTTCATCATCATGTTAGCCATCATTCTCTTCTCACCCAACAAACAAAACCCTGGTCTACCCTTAGGTCACACACCACTAAATCTTGCTTTGTCTCTTTTAAGCAAAGCTAAAAAGTGTTCAAATCAGGAAAGAGAAAGAGTTTCCCTAAAGAAAGATGATCAAGTGAACTTTCAAGCATTATCATCATGTTATGTCAGCAAAGGTTTTCAGTGATCAAAGTCATTTGATCAATACATCTCTGCTAAGGATCAATGGCACAAATAAGTTTGGGGCAAGGGAACATTTCAAGGAACAACTCCAAGTAAAAAGAACAGTTGACTATTTTAAGGACTAAGGGAAATATAGATTTTAGAGAGAAGATGCACATACAGGATCCATCCATATAATTCAAGACACCAAGAATGTCAAAAAACCTCTATCAGGGAAATAAGAGCACAAAATGTTAGAAAAATATTGCCTCCAGTGCTTTAGGTCAATTACAAATTTTTCCAAAAGTACGAACCAGCTCTCAAAATTAGTCTCATAAAAACAACAGTGATAGTCTTCTGGCAAAAAGAGATTTAAAAAAAATTAGGCATCATAGTGAAGATATAATAAGCAAAGCTACTTCTCATACCTTACCATACACCTGGGCTCTGAAAGGCAGTCACAGACAATTTCACTATCCCTGAAAACACAGTCAAGGGAAAGAGTTGTTTTCAAATATGTCTAGCAGTGAGTGCTCCCCATGTACCAATCACATTGTTTACTTCCTAAAGAAGAACTTCATAGTGATATGGTACAAAGCAAAGACATATATTATAGAACAAGGCACAGTGTTGAGATGGATGAATTTTCAATGTTTAATAGGGCCTCCTTCAAAATGAGCAGAGGGTCAGAAACACATTCTTATGGCCTCCTTCACAAATAAGCAGAGGGTCAAGTCTCCAAGTATTAACATTGTGTTTAAGGAAAATTGTCAGTAATGGGCAGTTTGAGAGATAGTGTGTTTGAAAAAGTACATTCACTGACAAACCAAGGCTAGAATTTTGAAAAAAGCAACCTCATCTAAATGGTAAAGAAGGTACACAAAGCTCTGTTTGAAAGTGACTTCTACAACTGATAGAAAGAAAAATTCACACATGTGATTTATGTAAAAGAGGCATCTCTAAGTTAGACAGGCCCATTATAGTTTATCAAAATTCTACCTCCAAATTATGAGTGAAGGGAAAGCACAAGGAGTTACTTTCATATAAACTAACTCTTTGAAAGGGGTTGAAGCATGGAGTATAGGACATGCATCCAGAAGAGTATGTTGAAAGTGCCTCCTTCAATAATAAGCAGAAGGCACTCAGTTTTTTGAGGATATTCAAGAGTGAAAAGTGGAAAAGATCACATTTTACCCCTAAATGGTCTATTTAAAAAGAAATAGAGAAAACAAGAAGTTTTGTGCTTAGTACCTCCATCAGATAACAATTATAAGGTTAAAGTTTTGACGAGCACCATCTTTAATTAATTAAAAAGGTTAGGAAAGGTTCTGTTTAAAGGGAAATTGTACAAATGATAAAGAAAAGAAGTTACATAGTTATTTTGTTTAAAAACATTCCTCATTTACAAAAGAGAGACAGGTCCTTAAAAAATTGTAAGAGGTTGAAGCCTAAGGTATACATAGAGCACCTAAATGGTGTTTCTAAAAGGCCTCTTTCATGTTAAACAGAGGTTTCAAAGACAAGCTGGTTCAAAAGGAAAAAGTCATTTTGTTTCAATACATAGGCAAAGGAAAAAGTAAGAAGTCACCAAAGGGAGAGAAAGAAGCATTCAAAAGGGTTTTAAAAACAACTATAAAAGCTCTCAAAGTTAAAGTTCACTTTCTATTGTGCACATGGACAGAAGAAGAACGTTTCTTTTGAACCCTGGGCAAGCAGTTGGTAAAAATTTTACGACGTGACGCCCCTGTAGCTTCTCTCCAAAGCCTTTTGTGCACAACGCGATGCACCTGTGTGCTTCGACCAACCAGCCCCACCCGCCATTTAGAGGGCACCCAGCGCCCGACCCTACAACACCCACAGCGTCGTGCAGGTGCTATGCGCCATAGGAGCATAGCACCGCTCAAAAGTCCTCCATTTCACCATAAATCAAATTTTTTCACAGAGAGTTTATATCCAAAAACAACCAACACATTTTGAAGAGGTATTCCTTGTTTTCCTTGCCTAAGTTTTTGATTTTGAGAGGTGTTAAGAATCAATTTTGTTAAGAAAAAGACACATTCCAATGAAGGGGAAAACATAGTTTGTTCTAAAAACTATCATGTTTACTAAGAGACAAAAAGACAGTGATTGAGGAAAAGCGCCTATTATCAGTTTATAGATTTTGTTTGGTGTAAGAGGTTAAAGGACAAAACTCAGTGATTTCAAAGAAGAACAGGCACAGTTCTTAGGAAGGAAACTTATTTTCATTAAAAAGAACCTGTTTGCTAGTTAAAAAAGAGATACAGTGCTGAAAGGAGAGTTCTACTTTTTTTAGTTCATTTGAAAGACCTGTGTTGGTAAGAGAGTAAAGGAAAGTATAAACAACCATGCCTTCAAAGAAGTTCATCAAGGGTGGTTTTCACAAAAGGTTTGAACCTATTACAACTTAGGAAATAAATGACTCCCCTTCGGTTCTTTTCAACTTCCATGAGGTAGGGTGCCTTGATTTTTGCCAAAAAGTCCACGAGGTCACCAATCACCCTCCCTTGACACAATTGTTTGCCCTGAGGCCGCAAGGAAAACATGTCCACCTAGTAGGCCTTGATTTTTTTCTCACTCCTAGGTCAGTGTCAAGGGCCACCAAGATTCCCTATCTTGGTGAGAAATGGTTCAAACAAGCCTACTTGAACCTAGACCACTATAGACCCTTCCTAAAACCAGACCATCAAGATGCTTGCCAAGCTATATTTCCTTTACCTCACTTATTGAGCAACTATGCCCCCCTCATGAGAGTTATCATGAATTATTTCACATGTGAAGGGATATATTCCTGAGTTTATTCCTATCACATCAGGCTTCTCATGCATTTCATAAGAACTCAGTTAATAAATCTCCCTTTCTTTCTCTGCAAAAGCATAGACAAGATGTCCTCGCTTGTCCAAAAGAGACCTCTTGCTCAGCAAAAAGCTAGTCTTTTCCATCATTCTGTCATCAAAATCATCATCCTTCACCAACTTGAAAAGAAAGGAGTTTCTTGGGAGACTTTCATTTCTCATCCAGATTTTTCTACTACCTCTTCATCTCATGGCCCATCTCATATGTCCTCCTCACCCTCCACTCACTATGTCTCTCCTTCATCGAGTCAAACTACTCCTCAAAATCAAGAATCTCCTATGATTGATAGTGAAAAAGAGCAGTCTTATGAAAGCAGGAATGAAGTTAGTGATGATGAGGAACATAGTGACACTAAGCAAAGTAGTGAGCATGAACCAAGTGAAAAACCATAGAACAGTGACCATGAGTATACTAGTGAAGGTGAAGAAAGCTCACCAAAGGATAAGAAAGTTAATGGCACTCAACAAAGTAGTGAGGATGAAGAAAAAAGCAGTCATAAGCAAAGAAGTGAAAATGAGAATGGAGACAGTCCACCAACAGCTAGTGATGATCAACATAAAAGGGAAGATGTTCAAAGCAGTGATGATGAACACCACAGTCCTCAAAAAAGTCATGAAACCAATCAAAGGGGCAGTGAAAAAAGTGCCTCCTAGCAAAGTAGTAACCATGGTGGTAGCCCTAAACAAACTCAAAATATTGAGGAAAATACTGAACAGGGTAGAAAAGCAAGTGATGATGGAGGAAGCAATATAAAGGATCAAGTTGCACAAGTAATAGTGATGAAATCTCCTCTCTCTTCTCCTCAACATATCCAAGAACATGTGCTTGCTGCCTCTCCTAGGCAAGGGGCCGTGATTCATTCTCCAAAAGCACCAAAGTCTAAAAACACCAAATCTACAAAGAAGAAATCACTCCAGTAGTGACTAGTAATGTCACTAGGGTGCTAAGGAGTAGAGGAAAACTACCTAAGAAGATTATTGTTGAATTTCCAAAGAGAAAAATAGCAAATAATTCTATCCAAAGCAAAGGAAAAGAAAAATTTGAACAGCAGGAGAGTAGCCATGAACAAGAAAGAGAGTTTGAAATCATACAAATAGACAGTGATGCTATAGATGATGAAGCTAGAATCCTTGAGTCACTTTTGCAAAATAGAGAAGCCCAAATCGATGACTTAGAAACTGATCTAGAAAGGTTGAATGACGTCATACACTTTCTACAAATGCAAAATAAACAAATGAGTGGGAAAATGACAATTTATGAGGCCTGAGCATTCAAATACCAAAGGGAAGAATACAAAACTCAAGTCAAACTTGAAGAGTATATTGGAAAATTTGATAATATTGAGGAAGAAGAGTAGCCAGTAAGAAAAAGTCCTAAGACTATGGGTCTTGGGAAAGCTTTAGAGAAATAGAAGGAAGAAGAAGCAACCCTTGTTCGATTTTATCCTCTCACAGAATGGCTTACCTAAGAGATATAAAATGATAAAGAATCATGGCTTGAAAGAGCCAACAAGTATTTGGAGGATAAATTAGAGAAGGAAAGCAAATACTTGGGTTTACAAAGGAAAATGACTAGGAATTACAAGAAATTGAACCAATTTGCCCGAAGAAAACTCAAACTTGCTCAAGAAAGGCCCAAAACTGCCCAAAGGAGGCACCAGAAGAAAAAAAAGGGAAAAAGACATATCTAGGCTAGAAATATTGGCTTCAACTTCCGTGCATTCTTCTAAGAATCCATAAGGGTTTTGCTCGCCAAAATTGAGCAAATTTTTACATGATCTTGTTTTTTGTGTTTTTTGGCCATAATTGCACATTTTTATAGGCACTGCCATGTTTTCTAGGAGCATCCTCAGCTCATTAACGTCATTTTTTGGGTGTATTAAATTTGGGGGCAGCTACTCATAAATTTTTATATCAAAAGGAGGTGTTTTGGTCCCCCGAAGAGACAAAAATCCAACGAAATTCACCTTTCTGCCTCACATATCAGCAGATGAGACCCTCCTAGTTTTTTCACTCAATCCACATTTTGATAGACTTCTAGGGATCATTTTGGGAAAAATCAAGCACTTCCAGAAGCTAGACATCTAGGGCTTTCCAACGAGCTATCACGAGCCTTGTTTCGACATCGGTAAGTCCCTCAAATGTTATCTTAAAAACCGTCCTCTTTCTGCTGCTACACTCCTGTAGCATTTTGGCTTAAAAAGCAGTTTTCTGAAGGTGGCCATCCAATGTGCGTTTAACTATTTTTAACTCTATGTCAGAGATTAGAAGTCAATTTTCTTACTATTTTTAGCTTAAATAGATATTTTTGAAGATATTTTGTGCCTTGGGCTTTGCAAAGACTCAAGGAAAAAATCAGATATTTGTATTAGGCCAATGGCGTTTTAGATGCTCTAGGAGGGTTTCTTTCTCTTTGGCGTATATTATCTGAGAGGATTCATTGTAATCAGAGGCTGAACTTGATGTTATAGAGCAATACATAGCATTACAATATTTGAAGAAATACTTTGTCTCATGAAGTGGATGATCTCTTGCTTGACCTTGATGGTGGAGGAGGATTGTATGTATGATTCCATGGCTTGGTGAATGGTATTGTGTCCCTTATCTATTATGTTTTCTTAGTTTATCATACATGTTTTCATGTTTCTTGCTTGTTGTAGGTCAGTAAAGAATATATTTGAGATATGCCCATGGAGGCACCTCAGGTTTCCTAATTCATTACAGCTTCTATGTTTTCATCTTTCTTGGTTATGTCAAAGAATTCTTAACTGCTTTTTGATACCCTAAGAACTTGTTTTCAGTTTCATTAATGGTCATTATGTATGTTGTCTAGTATGATTCACGGTACGCCCTGCTTACTCATAGCTAATCAAAACTCCATTTCTGAAATCTCTCTCTGAATTATTGGCTGTATTAGTTAAGTCAAAGAGGTCTTGTTTCGATCTTTCCCTTTTTCCATGCTTTGTAGTCTTATTTCAAAGTTCCCAATACCTCAAGATATGATGTTTAGGAGTTCTCTCTTCATAGATCGAATTGTTTTTTTGTCTTATTTGTTTTCCCAAAATTCTGAAGGCGATTTTCCTAAAGTTATAGGGTCTTATACTTCTATGCATCACCTGATTGTTTATTTTATGCATCTATCAGTTTGAGTTTCATTTATAGTGATTAATGGTTAGCCCTACCACATGAATGTTTGTTGTTTAAACTATTTGTTCTTAAAATTTCTTTTTCCTTCACAAACTTAATGTCCATATCATTTCACTTTCACCAAAACAATCCATTTACCTCGATCAAATCAGCCCTGCAGTAATACCTTATCCATCATTGAGACAGTCTTGACCTCTTCGACCCCATATCCCAGTTTATCTGACGAAATTTTGATCTATTTATCCTTTGATCAGTTCCCTCTCAAAAACCTAAAACAAACTAAAAACATACTTAACAACTAGCCTAAAATCAAATACATAAAAAGAAAACAAGTTTACATCCTTTGCATAATAGAGAGAGCC
This sequence comes from Pinus albicaulis, assembly GCA_034641835.2. Taxonomy (NCBI): domain Eukaryota; kingdom Viridiplantae; phylum Streptophyta; class Pinopsida; order Pinales; family Pinaceae; genus Pinus; species Pinus albicaulis. Next base: position 1,507,898,486 of record CM076584.1, on the reverse strand, counting down.
CTCTCTGAGTCCAGGAAGGCTAGGTCCTAGGGCTCCAAAGTTGGTTTGATGTTACCCTGTCATTTGGCTTGCCAATCTGCCAAATCACTGGACCCTAATGCTATTAACCCTGGTACAACCCCCTTTTGTTTCAAAATTCTTACCAATATATAGAACAAAGGAATCATGAACCACTTTTAGCTCATATCTAACAATATCTCAATATTTCCAAAATATTCTCCCAATTCCATCATTTAATCAACCAAAATCCTATATTAGACCTCTAGATCCCTAAAATACTCACTCTTCCTAGGATTACTCACTCATCCCTAAGTTCTCTACAACTCATGAGATATTATTCATTAATAAAATTACATTTAAATTTATTTAGAACTCAAACTAAACTTAGGAAAATAAAAAAAATAATTAAGGGAACCCACTCCGTTTATTAAATGTGTGATAGAACTCCCAGGTCTTATAAACCTCTAAGAATGCTCCTGCATCAGACTCCACAGGTTGAAATAATTATTGGACTCTCGTTCATGATTCTTCCAACTTCCTTTCTTGTAAACTTCATCAGACTTCATCTTCCAACTAGTTGTCTGACATTTTCCAATTGCAGGTGTATTTGTTGCATTCTCTCCTTCTCCTGGATGACAAAACTTGTATTGTGGACGTCCTTTATCTCTGATGTCATCAGCATCTATGCTGCATAGTATTTTTATACTGATATTAAACATAAGCATGTTTTCAAGAAACATAAATTTCTATACCTCTGTGTGTTGTTGGCTTGTCATCATCTCAATAGAATTGAACATCGACTTCATGTATTCTCCACTAGTTCCATTGTCTTGTACTTGACTGTATATTTTGATTTCTAAACCTATCACCAACATCCTCTTCTGTTTCCAAACCATTTTCTTTATATTGTCTTGCATATCCTTCCATCTCTTCTTGACTTGTTGACTTTGTTCTGTATGTTGTCTCATTTCTGAATTGTATTCTTTGTTCTTCTCTTTGGCTTTCCTTCATTTCATATTTCTTTTCATTCTCCCCTTTTCTTCCTTACAAATCTGTAAGCTACTAAGTTTCTTTTACCATTCCTCTTTCTTTCAATCAAAATCTGCCAATTTCTAATTTTAGGAACTAAAGTTCTCTTTGTTTCTGTACAGGAAACAAAATAACCATATACAACAGATTTTCCATTCCACTGTAAAGTCCCTTTTACAACAGTAAAAATTATTGTTAACACCATGAATATCACATTCCATTGAACCCCTTTGCTGCTCACTACAAATGCATAGTTCACGAAAGCATCCTTGCCTTCATCCTCCAAGATTGTCTGTCTCTTTTTCAGTTTTCTAATTACATTCACCTTTAAGCCTTTTGCAATTTGTACAAATAAAATTGTCTTCAAATTTCTCTTGTGCATTAGCCTCTGCCAACCTATTCTTAAGTTCCTGACTGTCCTCTTTTCCTTACTTCTTCATAGCTTTTACTGAACTAACTGTGCCTCCTTGGACCAAATTCTCCTTATAAATGTTTGTTCTACCATATTCCACAATACAATATTTCTTAAGATCCCTTTCCATTGATCTTCCATTACGTCCTTTCAAGAAAATTTCTTTCCCATAAACTATTAATACAAGTTCATAATTTTTGAGTAAAATTTGAAGAGATAATCCCATTACCTCAAGTGTTTGCACTGTACATATATTCTTGTTTGATTGTTTCATAAGGCCATTTTCATACTTCTTTTCTACTTCTTCTTTTGCAATCTAAAATTTCCTTTTCTCTTCAAACTGTCTGCCATTGTTTTTCCAAGTCTTACTAGATTCATCATCTTTAGCTTCCATAGTAGTCTTCAACTGTTATCCATCTTCAGTGTCTTTGAACACATGTTCAATTAATAAATTTTTTATTACAGACATCTCTTCTAACAACTTAATTTCTTCATCAATCTACGTAAAAAAATATTCTAAAGGTTGTTCACCACCTGCATACATAAACAAAACATTAGTTTCAAAAATACAAAGCTCCTCTTCCTTTGATGTCTCAATCATCACATCTCTTAGTTGATCCAAACTTGTCCAACAGTTTAGAAAATCATCAATAATTCCTTCCACAGCAAGGTAAACTTTTTTCTCAGGTATACAATAGTCATCTTTCACCTTTAACCCAGATGCTTTGAGTTCTTCTCTTAATCTGATGTAGATTTTCCACTTTATATGTATCTGCAACAACTTCCATTTTATCTTCTTTCTTTTCATAGTCCGACCATACCTTTGGCCCCTTTCATAGTCTTCAAGTAGCATTATTATTGCATCAATACTTTCCTTCAATTTACAACGTCTTTGTCAAGTACTTCTTGACTCATCTTCTTTCCCTTGCCATTTTCCTTGGCATCTTTCTTTCTTATTTTGTGGCTTCTGTCATGACCCATAATAGTCATCTCAAATTCTTTATGTGGACTCCCTTTGCCCTCCGTGAGCTTACAATAATCCTCTCTCGTTTATTTGTAACAATTCTTTACTTGTAACCTACACTAAGTCACCATCTTGGTATATTTCTTTGGGTTTCTACAACAAAACCTCTTTTGAGCACTGCTGCTCCTCACCTTCCAATGCTTCCAGGATTTTGTAACCAATTCTCACATGCCCCTCTCTCTGTTTTGATAATTTTGGTATTCTCTTCTTTTCTACAGTGATCTCCTTTGCTTAATTTTCCACTAACACAACTTCTCTTCCCTTTACAGAGTTTTTGTTATGTGTTGTTTGATATCATTATCTTCACTATGAAAATGATTCTAGTTAGACCAAATATTAAAATATAACTCATACCCGAGAGATATTCCAATGATCTTATCTACTTAAGCTTTCATTGGCTTTCACAATAAACATGCTTCTTTACTTTTCACTATCTGCAATTGAGTTCTTCTTCTAAATAATTTTCTTTTCCTTCTGATAACATCCATTTTCTATTCATTTCCTTACAAAATCTCTTGGTGCAATTTCTTCACTTGCTCCCTTGTCCTTTGTCACAGGTACTTGGCTGAAATTTCTTGTTGCTACTTAAATTCACATACATATATCATTAAATTTTTTTCAAACTTAAAAGATCCTTCCCTAATATTTTCTTCCTCGACCTCTTTCCAAAGCTTCTATTGAATGAAATGGTTGAATTATTCATTGCCTGCAAAATTTTAGGATTCTTCTCTACATAAAATTTTTTGTGTTCTGATCTCCCAATGACCAATTCATTTCAGACCACAACCCTTTGTATCTAGATCTATAACCAATGGAAATTATACACATACTGAGAAAAAAAATCAATATTTGAATAAAAAACCCCAAAGAGTACTAAACTGGCTCTGATATCAAAAATGATGCAGCCATATGGCCTCAATACCCACATAATCGCAAATCGTATATTTCCTAGGATTTTCTTTTTCGCTATGATGGGATCTGTCCTCAAACCATTTTTGCAATAGTAGACTACTTTGTCGGATCTTAAAAAAATAAAATTACAAATGGAGAGATTATACACCCATCTCCCTTCAGTCCAAATTATTTCATAAGACCCAAACCAGAATCCCGCAAATGCTTTATCAACCCCATTTTATAAAGGAAAAACCCAATTCCATGCTTTCTAATCATCAAATAAAACCTCTTTATATGACCACTACACGAACTGAGGCTTCCCACAAATCCTTATCCACAATCCTCATCATATATACTCCATCGCACTTACACTCTGCAACTATCGATCGCAAATGCCAAATTGCATCGTGATTTCCTAGATTCAAGGCTCATCATGATATTGCAACTCTAGACTTCATCGAAAATCGGCTCCCAAACAATATCGCAGATAAAAAAATTTAGTATTTCACAAATCACAACTTATAAGGTTTCGTAAGATGCAATTCCAAAGATCCTTTAATCGATGTGATATGTGATATGCACGAAAACCCGACATGTGGCTCCTCCTTGCAGTCTCAAGATACTTTAACAATTTCACATCTTTGAATGTGATATGGCTTCCTAACCGTCCATCTTCCACTGTAATCCTCTAATGTTATCTTGACCATTCACCTTCCACTTCATTTCTGCAATAGGATCATATCCATCCATCGCGCTCACTTCATATCTATGATATAATCTCAACTTTCCATTCTCCAGCTTCACCTTTGCGATCTAACCTCCACCATCAATTCACACTTCACACTTTTTTTCTGAAACCTTTAGAACTTTGGGGAAAAACATATTTTTTCCTTCGGAAAACATATTTGTTTTTCTTCTCATCAATACAATACCACTACAATTACCGCCAAACAGATCCATCTACCATTTCAATTAGGAAATCTCAAGTCATATTCATGTGCATCCATATTTCCAAGAAAACTTCTAAACACTAGTTCCACAAAGTAAAACTTCATAAATTTAATCAATATCGCTCAACACAGAGAAATATTCTAACTATGCACATTCACAATTTAGTGCATTTTATACTTTGTCAATGACTCAATCAAAAATGAATTGTGAATTCACCCTTGAACAAGTAGAGATGAACCTTAAAAAACATAATTTTTCACACAACACAGATATCAATACCCCATCTCATCACTCTCACTCAACACTGTGTTTTTTTATTAATATAACAGAGTATATTTACAAAGGGTAACAGCTATATTCATAAAACTATTAACTCCTACCTCATAAGGCCTAAACTATTAACCCGGGCTCAACCCCCTTTTGTTTCAACATTCTTACCAATATAAACAGAAAAAAATCATCAACCAATTTGAGTTTCGATCAAACAATCTCTCAATATTTCCTAAAATTTCTCCCAATTCCATTATTTACTCAACGGAAATCCTATATTAGACCTCTAGATCATTAAAATCCTCACTCCTCCTAAGATTACTCACTCATCTATAAGATCTTTACAACTCACGAGATATTCTTTATTAATCAAATTACATTTAGATCTCTTTAGAACTCAAATTAAACTTAGGAAAATAAACAAAATGATTAAGGGAGCCCACTCCCTTTATTAAATGTGTGATAGAAATCATAGGTCTTATCAACCTTGAAGAATGCTCCTGCATAAATTTTAAACTCAAATATTACTTTTTTTTTATAATGGATAATGATGATGATAATAATAATAATAATTTATAATAAATTTATAGCTTAATTAATTTTATGATCTCTTGTTTTTATTTTATCTTGGAAATGTGATATATATCATGTAATAAGTGTTTTAATTTCCATGAACATTTACCAACCACTTAACTTAATGATTGTGCTATTTTAATAAGTAATAACAAAAAAAAAAACTATAAAAAAATATTACAACAAATTTTTAAATATCTAAATTGTGAAATGACAAAAGATCTTAAGTCTTATCAATTATTGAATATTAAATTGGATTTAATTAACTAATATCAGATATTCATAAATAATGATCAGCTCTAGTGTTATAAGCATGATTATTTTGAACTACCTCGAACGGTAAGTTTACAACATCGCCACGAGAAGATGGTCCAAAGGGAATGACATAACCAAATACTAACTTCTTTGTAATTAGCTAAGGTAACTATATAAATTATATGATTGGTCAGCTTCAATAGGAATTAATTTACGTCATGCTGCATCTCGCATAGTTAAGATTAAAAAAATCTTAGAAATTAACTAAATAATAACTTTATTTTAAATAATAATTTAATAATTTCTATTATTAATTATAAAAGAAATTAGCCTGTAAAATTAAATATATACATATATATTTTAAAAACATGTAACGATGTTCTTGACATTCAAGATTCATCTCTACTTTATCATCGATATTTTTAATCTGTAAACAGGTTTTTTACAATATCATAGGGTAATACCATGGTTTATAAATACAGTTTGTCCAAAAAACTTTTTTTCAATAAACCAATTTAATTAAAGAGTGAAAAAGACATAATTATTTTGGAGATAAATCTCAATATTTAAGAATATTTCAAAATATTCAATTTAAATTAAATTCTTATCATCCATAAATTGAAAAAAAATGAATTATTAAAAAAAAAACATTATAAAAATAATCAAATTAACTCTTATATGATCCATAAATATATGGAAGAAGAAGAATTATACTATGACAATAGAAACCAAGAACACATAGAAATACAAGATCTGGTATCCTTGCATATTGTTTTCTCGTTTATTCTTGTGTATGGATCCATAATTTGTTGTCTAAGAAACAACATACTATTGGAAATTAAAATAGATAGTGACTTAGATTCATCCAATATAAAATAGAAATAGATAGTGACTTAGATTCTTCATATAGAAATTAAGAAACACAAATATGGAGAGCATTTTTGAGGAACAGACGAAGAAGGGAGTGTGGTATTTAAGTGTATGCAGTAGTAAAAAGAGTTACTGTAGTTTCTCTAGCTAAAGATAGAATAAATAACTCAATAATGGATTTCTTGGCTAACGATGTTAATAAAGGAAAAGGTGACCTAAAAACTTTGAACGAATATTATTTTTCAGAGTGGTCTTCTAGCCCAAAATGGGCTCAAGATTTCTCACGCCTAGTTTGTAGCTTTGGAGCTAAATTAGTTATGAATGTAGTTTGGTTCTTATTTTCTTTGGTTATAAATGTATTTTTTATTTTCTTCGTTGTGAATTCATTTATGTTTAATAAAATAGTATTTTTGCATTAATTATTATAATAACATTTTATTATAGAGGTTAGTGGGTGTATATATTGTTGTGACGTATTAGCTTGTAATATATATATGAAAATACAATGGTTCATCTTGAAAGACTATATTTGAAAATTTAAAATTCAAAGTTTTTCACCGTGTTTTTTTTTTAAATGAAGGATAACATCAACCTAATCACTGATTTTCCGTGTTAAATCAACAAGCATACTCTCTAGTTTCCTTAAAAAAACACCTATAAGCATGTCTTGTAATGGACCATTTTGGTTATTTTTGTTGAATTTAAAGGTTGGAATCATGATCTGAGAGATATTAATGTATAATATTCTTTATTAATGTGTAATATGATAATTGTATTAATGGAAAATAATGTTTATTAATGTGTATGATGATTTTGAGAATGTAGATTTCTATGATTTATATTTATTTATCAAAAAATCTTAAAAAAATACATCACAATTTATAAAATTAATAAATTTCAAGATATTTAATGTAATTCATCATCAAGAAAATCATGATTGTGTTATTCATTAAAAAATATTTTCTTATTCGTTAAAAAAATATATATAAATAATATTTTTTTTTACTTTCTATGAAACAATTTTGATTATAAGCTCTTATTATCGATAATAATTTTGACCTAATTTATTTGGTTATAGGCTCTCGTTTCACTTCAACATTCCCTTTAAGACATCCCATATATTGATCAGACTCTTCATATCATGACATCTCCTATATTCTTGTATTATTCTGCTATTTTTTCCAACAAATATAGACCTACAAACATCACGGCTATTCATTAAATTTAGGGTTTCATGATTTTCTTACATTTTGTGTGAAAAATTAAGCGAATATATTTAGATTTATGGTGTGAGAATTGTTCGCTGAACAGACTGGACCGTCATTTCTTTTTAAAGAAATTGATTTTTAATCACATTATCTAGGAAATTGTTGTTTCTTATACAATATACTTTCGCTGTCGTAATTGGCTAGTAAAGGGAACAGCATCGTAAGCAGCTTAATGTTTTATTAATTCTGAGTTTCTCTTGTTCTTATGTTTTCCTTGCTCTTCTTTCCAAGAACAGTTTTCTGAATGAGTTTTTTTAATATTTAAAGCACCTTAGTAATCGACCAATTTTCTGCAAAAAAAAAAAAAAAAAAAAATTGTATGAGAATTATCATGCAATTAGGTGAGTTAAGATATTGGTATTGATATGTATATACATTTGTGTGTCGTAGAATATTTTGGCTATGGGAACGGTTTTGCGTTTACTCTAAGAACATGTCGATGATCCATTAAAAATGTTTATCAGAGTTCACATTTTTTTTGACATTAGAGGAATTTTGATCTCTAAAATAGGCCTCCTAAGGAAATAATAAAATAATAGCTAAACCAATAAAATAATATTTATGAATATAAAATTCACTTTTTGCACTAAAATCCATGTAACCATAGTTAAATTCAATTCAAAAGTTGTACCAAAATAAAATTAATAAAAAAATATTATTGATGTGACTATAAATAAGAATGAATTTCTCAATAAAAATCATTATCATTGAATAACTAATGCATTTGTCATTTGTACTTAAATAACATAAAATAAAATATAAATATAAATTTATAAATTCTTAATTATATTATATGCTATTAATTAAAATTTATATTATTTAAATTGTATAATAACATGTAATTAATATACTATATAAGAATAATATAATATAATAAATATATAGGGATATGCATTATTTCTTTCAATAAATTTAAGAAATTTGAAATGACAATAATATATTTTTATTCAAAAAGTGTGAAATGACATTTATTATGAGTACTTTACTTTGACTTTAAAAATATTTAGAGCACTATCATTGTTAACCATGAGTTTTTATCCACCATTGAGAATATGACAAGTAACTACCTTTAACTCAAACAATGCCACCTCAACCATTAGGGATGATGTCATCCCCTAAAATGTGACTGGTTCTCATAAAGTGAATTTTGATTGTACATTTTCTTTAGGAAGCCCATTTTAGACCTCAAAATTCCCCTAATGTATATCTGTGTTAACAAATCGCCATCCACTTTCTTATCAAATACCTCCTAACCAATACTCTTTTTCAGAGTCCGACACATTTGAAGATGATAATGATGTACCATGTGTTTGGTTGGTGGAAATATTGACCCCTTACCATATCGAGGCCAATGACCTAGGCTTCAACAATGGTGCTCTAGCACAATCAGCGCCGCCGGTCTGATTCTCAGGGCATTTGTGCGTCAGATTTTCTCAGATCTTCATATCATAAGTGAGGCCAGCAAAAAATAAGTTATAATTTTTCGTTTTATAAGTCACAGATAAATCCTTGGTGACAAATAATGGCATAACGCATGACCTGGAAATGATTGCAGATTGGAAAAATTCACACTATAAGAATGATTTGAAAGTGCTTTTCAAAGATAATTTTGGAGACTTTTACGGAATGACCTATATTTTATATTATATTTGTACTTTAAATGTTTGGAGTCTGAATAAAGTCGCTCTTAGGTTCAGACACTCTAACAATTTTTTCATAAGTTGATTAATATCTATTGGAATGCTTACTCTAACAATTTTTTCATAAGTTGATTAATATCTATTGGAATGCTTCAGAAGAGACTAACTTTTCAAAGTTTCACGTAAGCCTCATTCAATTCTTAATAATTCTATTCCATGAAAAATGCCCCAGTGGCCTTTTATTTCTATCAGATAAGTAGTGTTGGGAATTATGGCCTCAATTAACATCACCATCATTATATAAAAAAAAAAAAAACATGATACAAAATATTATCAATATATATAGCAAGAATAATATAACAATACTCCATATTATACCGGTACTCGCCGGCCACAGTTTCATTTTCATCCAGATTTTAATCCCATGGAAAATATCAACGACATTGAATGAACAACAGTTCACGAGACAGTTTTGATCTTTGATAATTATTCCAATTAAAATTAATACAATTCGAAGCAAATCTAATTTTATAGAATGAATCTTAGCATTAAGAAATACACTATAAGGTTTTCAGTCGAATAAGTAAAGAAGTATAATATAAGAATCACTTTAGTTTCCAGTATGAGAATGCCATCATTTTCCCAAATGCCTCTAGGTAGTAGAAAACAGAATTTTTAGTTATTCCTTGTTTGATTAGAAATACTTGAGCGGTCTGCATGCAATGCGAATAAATATTTGCTTTTGCATAGCAAACCATTACTTAATTGAAAGAAAATCATCTATGCAATCACAATAATATAATATTTTCGGTTGGATTTTGCTGTAAAATTTTGGATATTATTATCATTTTTAAAACTTGAAATATAAAATTGTATAAATAAATTTCAAATTATGAGTTTTATAATTAATATATAATATTTTTAAATAGAATTTTTCTAATTTTGGATTATTTTATATTTTATATTTAAAAATTATAAATAAATTTAAATATGTTGAAGATAAATAAATATATAAGATCATGCAAAGTATACATATGACTAACAAAAGGGGAAAATTGAATATATGATATTAACATATGAGTATGTTGAATTATATAGGTGGGGTGTTATGTTGAATCCTAAAAATAGGGAAAATTGAATTTATGATATTCACAGATGATTAAAGTTGATATATATTTTTTCTTTTTCATTAAAATAATTATTTATATATTTTTTATTTTTCCTCATATTTTTGATAATTTTAATTTAATTTAAATTTATATTTTAAAATTTTAGGAAACAAATCTAAATATAAAATTTCTTATTTTAATTTTATGATATATAGTGTATAAGAAAAAAATTGTTTATCATAATAAACAAATATACTAGATAAACATGATCTATTTAAGATAACAAAGGATTGAAAAAACAAATGTAAATTTCTACGTTTATGAAATTTATAAAGATGAATATGGTTAGTTGCATTGGTTATCCTTTTTTATATCAAGTCCTTACCTTATAGAATAGAATAATTTTATCTATATTAATGGGTTTTGTTGGTCACCTGGGTATGACAGAAGCTTGCTTTACCATGGGGAGGCACGTCCCTCTCACGTGAGGGCTTTAAATTCACTCCACTCGACACGACATCAACACCTGCAACATTCATTCCCGCTTACTGTGTCTCGGCTTCTACTTTTTATTCTCTCTCCATATATGGCCAATGGATCCAAATCCAATTCTCATTCGTTTTGGTTTTCGTTCTAGTTTTCTCTATGTGTCCGTCGTGCTCTGCCATCCTCTCTCTTTTTCTCCACAATCTTCGTCTCGTCCCCGCCCTCCACGTTCCTCCTCATCCACCCTCTTAGATTTCCTTCACTGCCCTGGAAACCCAACATGCAGTCGACACAATGCCTTTCCGACACTGCATGAGATGTCGATGCAGAGGAGGTAGAGGTTGTCCCTCCCACCCTGCAACTCCGGTTATGGTAGAGTACTCCTTGGCCTTCTCTGTGGCTTTGGATGCTCCAGAGGTCTTTCACCCTCAATTTCTCTCCACTCAACTTTCAATTTTCCTCCTTGCAACAAAGCCATTTTGGCTTAGGTAGCATGAAGCACCCTCGCAAGTCGACCCTTTCACTCTCCTCCTCCCCTCGGCCAAGGAAAACAATCGGTATTCCTTTCAAAAGCGTGGAGGATGCTTCAGATAGTCGAGGGAGTAGCCTTGCGGAAGGTGCGGAGCAAAATGTCAATGAAGGGGAAAAATGTGCATGCTCAATTTCAACTCCAGAGCTAGCTCCCGAGCTCTCCAAGAAGGATGACTTCATTGTTGAAGAAACTCCTCAAATGGAGCATGATGACACACAGGACTAGTAGCTATAGAGCCATGGCTCTCCTTTTTCCTATTTTCTACATGTTTCTCTATTGATTCTCTGTATATCTTTCTATTTTACAAGAAACTCAACCATTTTGATCTATCTTAATATCTGGTTTCCCCAAAAAGGGCAGCTCTCTTTTTGAAATGCTAAACTCTCTAAGGGTTGCTTTCCCCCTAAGGGCAACTCAATTTTTGAATTTTTGAAATATCTTTCTCCAACAAGAGTTGGTTAATTTAACAACGCCTACTATGAAGCCAGAATGTATTTTTTACCCAATATAATAGAATTTATCATAACAAAAAAAATATGAGATATTTTGCAGAATCTATTATGTATAATTGAGCAGAGTTTGTAGAATCTAGAAAATCATATGATACATGATAAAGATTCATAATTATAGCTTTGTTGTTAACTAGCATGATAAGGATTCATGTTTTCTATTTTCCTGTATGTAACACTTTGCATACATTTATTGTTTTAAATCATCCTTCCTCTATCTCTTATATTGAGAAATTCTATTTAAGATATAAGAGGTTTAAATAAGACAGACTATGAGACACCTTAGTATGATTTTCTCTTAGTATAAACAATTCCTTTCCATTTATACTTTGCACCTCCCTGATTCCGCTGGTAGAGGATTTGCACCTCCCTGTTTCAGCTGTTAGAGGAAGGTAAATTTAATAAGAATAGACAGATTATATAATTTTTTAATGTGATTAAATACCTATTTTATGTGTGTGACTATCCATAGGAGTGAAAAAAAGTTGGTGTCATGGTTTTCTTTAATGTTACCAAGCAAGAAAAATTTAAGTTTATCTAGAATGGAGAACAACCACGCTACAATATTGAAGCAGAATCCATTTTGATCACATATGTATCATGACCTAACTTCTCATCAGAAAGGAGTTAGAGATATGTTTAAAAGGAAAATGAAAATGGTGAAACATCACACGCAAGTTAAGCTATCTTTTACTGGTTACACTGCAGCACAGGTAGAAGCCTAATTGTAGCAGGTTACTGGTTAATCAAGTGTGTGAGTGGAGATGGGAATTTTCTTGGTAGTCAGCATTAAACACGAGCACAGAGTAATATTGATAAAACATGAAGGTAAGGTATTATTTTTCATTTCAACTATCATCATTAGTGTTATACAATAAAAATTGCAAATGGCTTAAATTAGCTAACAAAATAATGGAAATTAGTTTAAGATTAGGATAAATCTTGCAGAAATTTTGAAAATTTGGATTACAATTTTCAAACATCAGGATTTTGGGTGTTTTGGAGTTCTTGATTGTGTTGAATCTATTTCTATTATAAAAAAATAAAAATTCAAACACTCCAAAATTCTGAATTTTTGAAATTTTTTTAAGAACTTGTAATGTGGGCCCCAAATTTAAAAGAAAAGATAATTTTAGATGTAATTTATTATGTAATTAAAAATAGAGTAGAGCAAGTTTTGCAAATTTTATTATGCCTTAAGGCATTTTTATTTGCAAACAACTCCCCTAGCTGCCAATGTGTCCATGTTTGAGCTATTGGATCAAATGTTAGACGATTGAAACGTGTTAGGCCATTAGATCCATAAGTTTTAAGTTTAAATGATGTTATTAAAAAAAATTTAGATTTAAATAAAATTTATAACATAAAATTAAACTCCACACAAACCAATTAATTTAAAATATATGGATAAAGAAAAATATAAAAAAAGGAAAAAACTATTGGTCAAAATACAATAAAAAATAAAAATAGTAATAAACTATAAAAACAATCCATGATATTGACCCATGGTATTCATGTGGAATGTAGTTTATTTAAAGGGGGGAATTAAGATAAGTATTTAGGTTTTGGTGACTTTTAAGTTAAAACGATGTTATTGAAAAATTGATAGATTTAAATTAAATTTATATCATAAAATTAAACTCCACACAAACCAATTAATTTAAATTGCATGGATAAAAAACTCTATAAAAAAGGAAAATAACTATTTATGTATTTAAATATTACATTTTTGTGTCATAGTGCTGTCCAACAAAGTATGATAGAATTACAAAAAAATAATGATAAAATTAAATTAAATAAAAAGATTGACATAATGTAATGAACAATTTAACTGGGTCAAAATACAATAAAAAATAAAAATAATAAAATAAAATAATAATAAACTATAAAAACATCCCATCGGTCAATGGCCCATGGTATTCATGGGGAATGTAGTTTATTTAAAGGGGGGAATTAAGATTATCTGTAGAGATAGTTTCCCCATAATAAAAGATCATAAAACAGATGAATGAAATTGCTTTCATATTCCACGACATTTTTCTATCTTGCTGGAAATACCCTTCTGATCTGAATTTTATACAGGAACGCAACAGAATACATAAATAACCATAAAAATAGAGATACAGTGGAAATAAGGCTTCATTTCATTAATAGAAAATAACAAAACTGCTTACAAACATAATGGAAATAAAATAGCTAGGGAGCTGGTAGCGAATCTCTCAGAAGAGATGTGGCCACTACAGACCTCTGAACTATGTTAAAATTAGGCTCAAGGGCTTATTTATTATTGAGAAACAATGGAAAAACTGAAACGTCAAAAAACCTAACTCTAGGAGATCAAGTGCCAAAATTGTGGGTCTCGCTTGGATAAATTGGTGTTTCAACTTCCCGGGGACGTAACTTTGGCATCTGATCTTCGTTTGATGTGCTCAACAGCTCATTAGAAAGATCTATCCGAGGAGTACAACTTTAGATGTGAGCAACATCTATCCACCTATCCATAATTTCTACTTCTCTTGATGTGATGAAATCCACCTCTCCATACACTTTTTACTATCTTCACAAAGAAAAAAAGAAACCAAATTCATATCAGCGACACTGGAAAAACAAGAACATGGTAGACACCATGGAGATCACTAATCTTTTGAATATTTTCAAAGATCATGAAAAACTAATACATAGGTGACTCAATAGGAAGTGGTAAATATTAAATAGGGAGGAACTACACCAAAAATACCTTTGATTTTGAAGGTAGAAAATCAGGATCTATTTCTTCATTCATGAGGCATTCATGTTGGCATGATCAGACAATGTCCTTAACTTAATTTCAACATATGCCTCATGATTTATAAGGTTCAAGGAAGCAATATTGTAGTAATATTTCACTATAACATGGTCTTTTCCCTTTCTTGATATAATTATTTGTTAAATTAAAAACTATTTACTTAATGTATTCAAATAAATTAATTTTCTATTTTTAAATTAAATTAAAATACGCATACACACAGGCACACATGCACACATATATATATTCTCTTCAGCAATATCTTATGATTTTAGTATGTTTTCAATCAAGAAGAGGCTTCAGAGTTTAAGAACTATATCTTAGATCTGAGCACATGATTCTATTAAAATTTATGAAACAAATTCAATTTTTATAACTTGTATGTTTTAATAGACACAAATTCATTTTTTACAACTTATTTGTTTAAATATTTGATTTTGGAAGTGATGATGGCTTCTTTAGAAACTTGATTATTATTATGAAATAAATTTAAGTATATCATTAAGGACTATGAATAGTTCGTGTAACAGTTGCATTACTTATAACAGTGCATTACTTATAACGGAATTTAATACTTATAACAGTGCATTACTTATAAAGAAATTTAGTACTTATAACAACGCATTACTTATAATAGAATTTAATATCCTTTCTTGCTGATACATACCACCTAATCCATGAAAAACTGTAACCATGTCTGCAATGATATATGCTAATCATGATAACCATTTCAGTTTTATGTTGATGCCAACATGCATGAAGATGTTTCTAATTTTCAATGAATTACTCTTCAAAAGTTCCTAGCTCTATTTTAATTACATAAATGCATTTAAAACAATTTGATAGTATTTACTTCAGTTGTTTTATTTGGACATGTTGCAAGCTGACATATTGTGCCAAGAATTTTGCTATATCTTATTAGTTTAGTATTTTTTCAATCAAGAAGAGGCTTCTGAGTTTAAGAACTATCTCTTTCTGGTTGACAACTCTTATCATCAATATCTTTGAAACCTCCATGACGTGCTTCCATGGAAGCAAAATTTAGCAATCATTCCTTCATGATAGCTACTTCTCTGCAACATATTTTTTCTTTTAGGCTACTCTTTCCTATTCTATTGCCTTAAGGCATTTCTTTTGCAACATGTGGTGCAATTTCTAGTTAAATTAATGTTTATTGTTTTATTAGAATTTTTACTCATTATGTTGATAGGCATGTTTCTAGGTTTTTAGGATTTTAGTTTAATTATTAATAATTATTAGGTTGATCTTCAAATTTACCCTTCATGGAACAATCTAGAATATTTTTAGTAGTAATCATAGATCAAAGGTTAATATTTATCTCATAAGTAGTTATTATTTTTATGACATTTTAATTAAATTTATTAATGGTAAACAATTGTTTATTAAATATGAGTTATGGTTTTTTTTGGCCTGTGGTATTAGGAAGCCATAGTATTGATTCATGATATTGTAACAAAGCCTAATAATTTTCATAGTAAGATAAGAATAAACCTCTATGGTCAATAATATTGTTACATGTTCTTTTAAATGTACATATTTTTAACTTAAATATTAATTTATGATACTAATAATAACTATCAATTGCACCACATGTTGCGAAATAAACGCCGTAAGGAATATCATAGGAAAGAGTAGCCTAGAAGAAATAAGATGTTGTAGTGAAGAACCCATTGTGGAGGAATGAAAATCAAAATTTTCTTCCATGGAAGCAGGTAGTGAAATCTTAATGAAATATTTAACCTTGATCAATTCCTATTGAGTCACCTATGTATTTTTTCCTTCATGATATTTAAAAATATTCAAAAATCACATTGTTCTTTACCACTAATGTCCCATCTGACATGTTCTTGTTTTTCCAATATCCCTGATATGAAATTGGTTTTTTTGTCCTTTGTGAAGATAGTAGAAAATGTATGGAGAGGTGGCTTTCATCACTTAAAGAGCATAAAAAATAAGGTGATTGAGAAAATAGCTCCAAAACTGAGAGATATTTGGTAGCATTTATGGAGTTGACGAACATGTCTTGTTCTGTGGTGTAGGCTACTTGGCATAGCTTTCACGATCCTGTGTAGAAGAAATGAATTTTTATTTATCTTATGTTACATTAACCATGAAATTTCCAACATTCATGGCATATTTTCCATCACATTTGTATAGAAAATTATAACAGACTATCCCACTTTTCTTATCACAGATAAATGCCCCTAAATGCAACAACTCTGGATTTCATCACTTAAGAGGAGTAAATACAAGTTTATTGAGAAAACAACTCCAACACATTTGTAGAGAAAATGATAACAAAGTATCACACTTTTATTATTAGATCTAAATGCTCCTATATGAAACAACCATGGCTTTCATCTTTCATCAGTTCAAGAGAAGTAAAAGCAAGTTTTTTGAGAAAGCTAGAAAACGACTCTAACACTGAGAGAGATTTAGAAGCAACTATTGAATTTTTCAACATTTCTTTCTCTATGGTGTTGGATATTGGGCATAGGTTTCTTGATATTGTATACAAGACTGTAAATTGGCATGTAGCTTACAATACATTAACCGTGAAATTTTCAACATTTAGGGCACATTTTCCATCACATTTGTAGAGAAAATTACAATAGAGTATCACATTTTTCTTGTCATATCTAAATATTCCTATATGCAACAACTACCTTGTGCCTCATAATTTAAATTTGTGCAAGGAGGAGGAGAGGAGTGTTAGGTAAACTTGACTCGGGATAGAGTCAATGTTGACTAGGGTAAATAGTAGTTGTTTTGGGGCACATGGTTTTGTGCACCCATGGTTTTGGCCCATGGTATTGAATGTAATGGAGAATATAAGAGGCTGAGAATACTTCATTTTAATGCAGGCCTGGAAGTAAGTGATGAAGGCTCACTTGGCCGGATTGGCCAGGGTTTTTTGGGCCAATGGTTAATGAAATTTCATTAGGATGGGTTTTTCCCCAGATTTGCAGTTTTCCCTGTTAAACATTGTGTTTATGTTTATGATTTGTTGCTAGGTTTAATATGTGTATTATTCTCTCGGTAAATATTTTATTTCTTCTTTAATGGTCAAAGTTTTGAGTTGTGGAAGCTCAATATGGAGGATCTACTGGTGGATAAATATCAGTGGATCGCGGTCGATCCAGGTACTAAACCAACGGCAATGTCAGATGAAGACTGGAAGAAACTGGTATCGGAGCCATATTTGACTTTAGAGAGATTCTTTTGAAGCCAAAGGGTTTATAAGGCCTAATGAAATCATGGCAGGTTGTTTACAGATCTGATATGTATGCAGGAGCTAGATCACGTGTGGATCTAAAATCCAGAGCAATAAGGTTGCATGTGAATGACCAAGATTATATTGGACGTGTCTCACAATTGAATCCTTATCCCAGGTCGGATCTCCGAAGGTGCACGCAATGCTCTGTCATAGCTGAGGCCATGGCTGGAAATGATGTATCGGAATGCCTTGATGATGTCAGAGTCACTGGCAGGGGTGGCCAACACGATCCACAAGAACTTGACATATTTCTGAGTCAATTACATGTTGCTGCTCTGCGTGGTGTTGGCCTTTAGCCTCGTTTCATAGCTTGTATCTTTGTTCCTCCTTATCGCTGTGTTGGTGGGTTGGATCTTCCTTTTTTTCATAGGATAGAGCTCCTAGTGCCGACAACAAAGATGGGGATCGTTATACTTGTCTTTCGGAAAGGAAGGCGCGGATGTGTTTCTTCCATGGAAGATGTGGAAATACTGCTAGTAATGTTGATATCAAGAAGAGAACATGCATCAGCCATGAATACGATGGACGTAATGGGGGATCCATGCAGACTGTTGTGAATAATTTTGTTAAGGATCTCCATAGTTGATGCATGCCCAAATCGAGCTCAGTAATTATTAGTGCATGAATTGTGCATAAGCGGGCGGAAGACCATTCAGGATGTCGTGATGTCTCACGAAGGCTATTATTAGGCCATCGATTGGCTAAAGGTTGCTTGACATGAGGCTGGATTTTTTTTTTGGCACCCTACAAATTCAGAGAATAGAGATGTTCGATTGGCATCAACACGAGCATGGCGTTGTAGGGATAACAAGTCGTTTCAAATTTTCTCATGGGTTGCATAAGGTGGATGCAATAATTTTAGATGGAAAACGATTTTTTATTTCAATAGCTGAAGATGATAGTGACAACTAAAGGTCGGTTTTCCAAGCGGACCGATGCTGACATGGTTCAGATGTACACATCGGCTCAGCTCAGCTACGGCTTCGTCCCGTCATTATAAATGTGTTAACACCACCCACTTACTGGTCTTTAATTTGTTGACTCTGGGATTGCGTGTGCCCAAAGGTAGGTATTTGATTCGCTGTAACATCCCCACCGATCGGAAATGGCGAAGGAGGAGAACTGTAAAGCGCTTTATAAGTGGAGATAATGGAAGACGGCTCAAAAGGATCATAGCAGTTAGAGATCATGCGAGGGAATCCTTTGAGCATGTGTTTATCAGTGTAGCTGTTAGTATGTGGTTTTTTGGGATTTAAAAGCCATGCCCAAACTCGATCTAAGAGGATAATATTGTGTATAGTTTCTTCCTATGATCTCGAGAGATAAGTCATCGCAAGGGTGGATGAGGAGGTATATTGACGCCATGGAGTGAATTCGTGGTGCCACCAAAAATCTTGTGGCTATGAAGATACGTTATTGGAAAGAAGCATCGAAGGTCAAGCAACAATGGCTTAAGATCATGAGGCTCAAAGAGTGGGGCGATGCTAAGAGAGAAAAGTCTCTCAGAATGAGAGATCAGATGTGCAGGTGGATTAATTAAAAAAAAATTGATGAACCATGTATCTGAAGAGAATTCCTAGAAGACTGGTGGTTACAGAGGCTGGTGACCCATGTAATCCGGTAGATGGATTCTTTTTATATGGACATTGATTTCATTTGGCAGATTTATGTACAACTATGATGTCCTCTTTGGAGAGGACATCATGAATGAATGTAGAGAATGGTCATAGAAAGAACAACAACAATGAAAAAAAAAAATATATATTATAATGGAGTTAATTTTACATGTAAATGGGCATACTGCTGTAAGACCTGGTATGGCATGCGTACCCCTGGGAAATCACTAGTAAAGTCTGGGTTAGACCTAGGTGATAGGGGGGATGTCAAGCTAACAATTACCCTGGGTAAAAATTTGAGGGGGGAAGAGCTAGAGTGAGCAGGGTTGTCTCATTTAGCAGGTTTGGATGGATTTAACCAATAATCCCCAAGTCAAGTTTAAGGGGGAAATTGTTAGGTAAACTTGACTCGGGATAGAGTCAATGTTGACTAGGGTAAATAGTAGTGGTTTTGGGGCACATGGTTTTGTAGACCCATGGTTTTGGCCCATGGTATTGCATGTAATGGAGCCTATAAGAGGCTGAGAATACTTCATTGTAATGTAGGCCTGGAAGTAAGCAGTGAAGGCTCACTTGGCTCGATTGGCCAGGGTTTTTTTGGCCAATGGTTAATGAAATTTCATTAGGATGGGTTTTTCCCTGGATTTGGGGTTTTCTCGGTTAAACATTGTGTTTATGTTTATGATTTTTTGCTAGGTTTAATATGTATATTATTCTCTCGGTAAATATTTTATTTCTGCGGTAAATTCCTAACAAGGAGGAGTCTGAAGGTGCAAGCTGGAATATGAAGAGAAAGAAGAATATTTTTTGGGACTTGAGATAGACTCATTCTATGCACATCTAGAGTAAATCTTAGAAAACAAAACTCACGATACTTTGAATTTTAAATAAGTATCTTAAAAATTAGAATATCAATTTAATACATTTTACTCAATTACACCTTTGAAAATATTCATTTAAAAATTACAAATACAAATTACTATTTTAAATAAAAATAGTACTTTTAAAAATATTTATTTAAAAAAATGAAAATACAAATTTCTATTTTTAAATAAAAATAGTACAAAGAATCACATTAATTACCATGGCCCTTAGGTATGTTCCTATATGAAACAACTACCTTGTGCCTCATAGTTTAAATTTTTGCAAGGAGGAGGAGAGGAGGAGTCTCAAGGTGCAAGCTAGAATATGAAGAAAAAAAAGAATCTCTTCAGATAGAATCATTCTATGCACATCTAGAGTAAAGCTTAAAAATATTACAAAGAATCACATTAATTACCATGGCCCTCAACATCCATTATAGACATCTTAGGTTATTCTAAATTGATCAAGAGAATAGAATTTTTAGGGTGGTGTTTTATGTGCACTAAAATTCCAAGGAGTTCCATCACTATGTATGGGGTTCATTGCAATCTTGTGAGTAAACCCCTTCGAGTTGTCTTAACTTATTTTATTGTTAATTACATAGTGTCAATTTTGTAAAACTATAATCTATAGTAAGTACTGAGTGGGTTTTTAGTTTAGATCTATATTATAACAATTCACTTTTTACTCTAAAAGAGGTCTGCATATCAAGAAATATGATCCCTCTTGGCTCTTGGTAGATACAAGGTTAAGATTGATCTAGGCCATCTATAAACTACAGTCCACATGAATACCATGGGTTAGTACCATGGGTTGTTTTTATAGTTTATTATTATTTTATTTTTATTATTTTTATTTTATTTTGACCTAGCTAAAATGTTCCTTTTACTCTAGAAGAGGTTTCCATATCAAGGCATATGATCCCTCTTGGCTCTTGGTAGATAGAGAATTAAGATTGATCTAGGCTATGTTAATTTCCATCTTTAAAAAAATTGCATTCCACATGAATACCATGAGTAGTTTTTATAGTTTATTATTATTTTATTTATTATTTATATTTTTTATTGTATTTTGACCTAGTTAAAATGTTCATTACATTATGTCAATATTTTTTATTTAATTTACTTTTATTTTTATTTTTGTGTAATTTGACATAGTACACTATAAAAAGCATATAAAAAACTATTTACTTGTGGATCTAATGGCCTAAAACATTTCAATCGTCTAACATTTTATCCAATGAATCAAACATGAACACAATGGCAGGAGAGTTGTTTTCAAATAAAAACGCATAATTTAAATAAAATTATCATTTAATTAATTTTTATAACTTCTTATTTTTAGTATTTTATCTTGACAATATAGTTTGTATTATAACTTAACTGTTTTGATGTGGACACTTACCAATTGTTTAACTAGTCTAATTAATAACTAAGAAACAGTCAATCCATTAAAAATAAAAATAAAAAACTAAAAAAATTAATTTTTACATCAAATTCTTAAATATCTAAATTATGAAATTAGCCAAATATCTAAATTATAAAATTATTAAATATCTCAATTATAAAATGAGCCAACATCCTACATATTATTAATTATTAAACATTTAGTTCTATTTACCTAAATAATATCATATATTATCAAGTAACCTCTTTTATTTTTAAATTCGAGCAGTTTAAACTATTCTATGTTCCACATCATGAGGTAGTTGTGATTTTGAAAGAAATATAACAATGACCATTTTGAATTTAATGAAAGGTTTCGAGGCTCACAGGGAAAGACCACCTAGCATCTCAAGTTCACTCGCTGGAAAAGACAAGATGGTCTTAAGGGATTGACATAATCATATTCTAATTTCTATGTAATTAGCCCAACATATAAATTAAATCAAGAATCCATTAACCATATTCTAACTTCTATGTAATTTTCCTATTTCTTGATATTGATAACAATTAGATCAATAGTATTTCCTAATATTAATGTCAATTCAATCAAGACTCTAGTAAATGACTTAATTACCTCCAAAATTACTCCTATTTTGACGTAACTATAGGTCCGACCTCCTTTTGGGGAATCCAGAAGGGAATGAGGGAAGGCTCCACTTGCTCATCGTCCATTCATTGCAATTCTAATCGAAAGAGATTAGGTTGAGAAAAAGAGAGTTGTCATCGAGAAAATATAAGTTTAGGAGGAATTACTGAATTCTTATATGATATCCGAAGATATGAAATGATCGTGGTGTGATAATAAGAACCAATAATACATAGGAATACATGTTCTTGTATATTGTTTGTCGTCATTTTTTTTTAATGTTCCACAAGAATTCATAATTTGTCGAAAAAAAAAAACATAACGCTCGAAATGAAATATAAAAATAGATAGTGACTTGGACTTTTATTACAAAAATTAAAGAGCACAATTATTTTTATGTGCCTCAAGATTTTATAATTAGTTGTCCAAAAAGAAACATATTATTGGAAATAAAATATAAAAGTAGATAGTGATTTAAATTATTACTTAAAAAAATAAAAAGCACAATTATAGAGAGTATTCTTGAGAAATTGAAAAAAAAAATGTGTCTTTTTGTATTGTATGGAATAATAAAGAAAATTCTTAGAGTTTAACTAGTTTAAAATAGAAGAAATAACTTTATATGTATTGGCTAGTATTACATGATTTTGGTAAAGGAAAAAGTGGCTTCAAAACCTTCAAACAAATATTCATTTTTCTTAGTGGTCTTATAGCCCAACAAGGGTTAGCATCCACAGCAAATTTATCTATGATTGAGAGGAAAATTGATAAAATAATATATTTACATTAATTATTATAACAACATTACACTAAAAATATTTGTAAGTGTGGTGTTGATGTGGTGAATTAGTTTGTAATACATGTGAAAATATAATGATTTAACTTGAAAGACTCCTTCTAGATTTCAAAATTTAAAATTCAAAGTTTTTTAGCATTTTGGAATGTACTTGCTTCTTTTATAAAAGGTAAAATTAACCTTATGAGTATTTTCCCTTGTTAAATCCTCAAACATAACTTATATATATATATATATATATATATATATATATATATATATACAAGCATGTCCTGTAGTGAACCATTTTGGTCCACTTCTGTTGAATTTGAAGGTTTTAAGGATTGCAATAATGATCATGGGGAATTAATTGTAATTAGCGGAAAATTATATTTATTAATATGTATGATAATTATTTATGAGTATTTGGATTTTTTTTGTTTTTTTCTAGTTTATTTACAATGGTCTTTTAAAAGAACTAAATAGTCATTACCACTATATCCTTTGATAAATTGTGCTTGTTTAGCAAGTAAAGTTTTGATATATAAAGTGAATGTTTTTGAAATGTTATGAGAGAATGTTATTTTTTTTTTATTTCATTTATATCATGATTGGGTCTCATATTCACCCTCTTCAAGAAAGAAAATAATCATTCCCATATTTATTCATAGTTTAAGATTTTTTTTCCATATTATTTGAAACTAATATGGAGGGTTTTAAATGATGTTGCAGTGTTAAATTAACCGAATAACAGTATATTAAATTATTTTTCTTTAATATTATTTGTGTTTACCTTTCGAATATTTTGGGATGTAAGTATGAATATTTAAATAAAGAGTTAAGAAGCATGTTTGGTAATGAGCCAATTCCTTCGTATTTTGATTACCTAAATGAATATTGATTTTTAGTTAAATGTATATGGTGTGAAAGTCACATGGTTTAAAATTTTTATGACATTAAAGGCATGAGTTTAAATCATTTAAACCCTAAACGCTTAGGGTTATCATCTTCGAAGATGAATAAAGCTTACTTGGATGAGAATCTAGTGATGAATTGAGGTTATTAGATGCACCTTAAGGATGGTTTGGGAAATAAAATATATGGTTATACTTATACTGATGCCATTTGTTTATCCCATTTATGTTTAATTAACATCATTCTCGAAAAATATTATATAGCACATTGTAAATTACTAATTTCAATTAAACAAAGATATTGAAACTTAACTCATCACACTTTCTATTAAAATTATTAATTTTAACAATGGTTATTCACAAATATGCATATATAGAAATTTAAGTAGATGTTTTTTAGTTGACACATTTAAATTATATTAATTACACCATCATGCTAATACAAAATGTGCGTTGCATTTATAACCATAACCATTAGAATTATTATATTTTAATTTTAATAAAGCAATGCATTGTAAACCTATCAGCACATTGGTAAATGGCCTTATAATAGTAAATAAAAATTTCTCATAAAAAGAGTAAATAAAAAGTTCCAATGGATATCGAAATAAGGTGCTCTCATGTGTTCGATATATAGGTGCATTGGAAAATATTTCATTATTGAGAAAGAAAACCATTGCATCCATATATGATACCCACTCCACTAATTGTTTTGTTATAAATAAAAGTTTATTATTTTAAAAGATTAAAAAAGGAGTAGCCTGTTTATTATCCTAAGAACATTGTATTGATTTATAATTTAAAAAAATACAATGATATGTCACTAAAATCTAAATTTAGTGGTAAAATTTAATTGCAACGTTAATATATATGTATATGCATATGTATATGTATATGTATATGTATATGTATATGTATATGTGTGTGTGTTTTTTAGTGTTTCCAATATATATATGGTTGGAAGAATTAAAGAAAATGCATGAAGGTTCTCATTTTGAATCTACATAGAAACTATGTATCTTTATGAAGAATATATTATGTAAATTCTTTTTTACTTTTTCATTAATTTTTTAATGGATCAAAATGTTGAATTTAGATTAAATTTAGCATTTTTTTGAAACCCTATGAAGGGTTCCCATGGGAATGGTTGCACCAATGGTCCAACCCTTCGATACTAAAATATAAATCCTTCTATAAATGTATCATGGCTTTTGAAAGGTGTACACTCTTCTCCATCCGTGAATTCCCATAGCCCGAATCTATTCATTTTATAAAGTAACTAGCATAGCCCTGATGGTGTTATGTGAAGAGGAACCCATATGAAAGATAGAGATATTTTTATCCAAGCTTCAGACACATCTAAGCCTTCGAGAGATGTGTGGCCTTACCACCTCTGGATACCTAGATCCCAAAATATATCTATTGTACATTGAGTCTCGTGTAGATTCCACCAAATGAAATATGGCCCAAGTCATATATGGGCCTTCACAAGGGATGAAAACTTGGATGTGAATTCCAGTTTGAAGTTAAATTTGGCCCAGGAGAAATACATACCATCACAAAAGTGGCTAATTCATGTGAGTTGTAGATCCTTAGATACCAAATATGAGCCTCACTTGGAAATGAAATCTAGCTCTAAAATAATCCAGACTTTCATAATGTGTTGGGTCGCTGCGAAACTTGAATATTCCAAATTTTGACTTTGTGTTAGGGAAAATAAATTTAATAAGAATGGATTAAGATTAAAGCGAGTGGTTGACAACCCTGAACACAAAAATTCTTGGTAGTTATGGCCCAAGGATTAAACCTCAAATTTCAATATTTTAACAAAACTACACTAGGGAATTATTTTTTATTACTTCAAACTTGTAGCCTATTATAGGTTGGTTAATTCATAATAAAAGGTATATATTTTCTATCAATTGCATCAATATGGAATACACAAAATTGCACAACTACAGAAGGAAGGTTACAAAATATCCTTATGCATCACATTTCCACTGAGAAGATTGAGTTATTTTCTCATATATTTTTTTTATTTTCAATAAGACAGTGATCATATCATGTCATTTATCACATAGTTCATGAACTAAGTATTTACTAGCACAATTCAAGTATATTCATTTAGCTCATAACATATAAATAATCTGTAAATAATGGGTATGAAAACAAATTCACAATGGAACCATTCATGATAACAATAAGCATATCAGAAAATTAGAAATGAGTATAATAGTGAATTTTAGGCATTCAGTCATGGATATATAGGATAATTCAGTAGTCAAAAATATAACAAGCAATATCATGGCTCATAATCCAAATATCTGTAACATTTATACTTACTAGAGTGTGCTAGAATAGCTAGAAAATAGAGGATGTACTTCAATTGTCCCCCCAACTACACTCCATCTAAATTGTAACTTTCTTTCAAGTGACCAACCCCAAGCGAGATCCACATTCTAAGGGTTTGATTTCTTTAATATTTGACATCAAAGGCTAAACACTGAGAAGATGGGGTCCACTATTAAGGTGATCTAGATCATATTATCTCTAGTAGTAATACCATAGTGATCTACCATATGCTCTCTATCATTATCCAATTGTTGAATCTCTAATGGTATCTGATTTTATCTCTCGCGATTGAATCACCTTCAAAGAATGGGACTCCCAATCATAATATCATCATTTTATGGCTTCTCCAATAAGCATGCTACTACGGTGATTCTATTTAAGAGACTACAACAACCATGAGACTCACCTTGAGCTTGACACGTCAATAAAATCAATGCTAGCCTAGTTACTATCACAACTAGGCTAGTGGACATGAAATATAACATCTGCTACCATAAACATCCATGCTATTCTAGTTGACATCAATGCCAACACTCTTGCTAACTGTCATACAATGCCAACTTCCCAACACATCTTCGAGCATGAATGTTTACATCAATGGCAACACACTTGTTGCCACTAGATATTTATGAAATGTCAACTGTCGAACATTAGTTACTCAAAATAGGGAGAAATTTTGGAGGTAATTAAGTCATTTAACTAAAATCTTGATTTAATTGGAATTAATGATAAGAAAAAGTATAATTAAATATAATTAATTATATATTTAGAAAATGTCAACTGCCCAACATTAGTTACTTCAAAATAGTGGGTAATTTTATATGTAATTAAGTCATTTAGCTAAACTATTGATTTAATTGGAATTAATGATAGGAAAAAGTATAATTACAGAATTCATTATATGGCTAATTCATTTAACTAGACTCTTAATTTTTTTTACATAATGCTCAACTTTATATTACCGATGCAAAGTGATAAAGTTAGGATAGTTGTGTTATGGTCTACCAATATCGAAACTGGCCCAATAACACAAGTTTATCTACTTCAGATTACATATGTTATTCGTTCAAAAAATATCCATCAACATAAAAGAGTTTCTAGTGCCTTGGCTGGTGTGCCAACTATAAAAAAAAAGTTTGGTTGTGTGTATTACATCTAACTATACAAAAAATAAAATAAAAGGTAGAGTCCACACATAAGCAGAGACATTACTGAAAAATACATAATGACCTAGGATTGACAGTGAATTAACGTCGGGTCTGTGTGTAGATTATTTGTGAGTTTTCATGCAACATGATCCATGAAGATTCCATGAGTCACCAACCAGTCGAGGGTTGTGATCAGTGCACTATGATATATGATGTCATGAATTGAACTAACAGTGAGCCATTGTCAGACATCAAAAGCGCTTACTCCCTAAGATGTTGAATATGACTGTAACCGTTGATTGTGTCTGAATGGAGACAAAACGTTGGACGTTGGGCCTTGCGAATGCAGAGCCAACCCATGAAATCTGAAGCCACCCAACCCATGAGATCTGAAGCCACCCTGGACTCATGCAAATGTTGGGAGGGGGTTGGTTTAGCCCGTCACCATCAATTGTAATTCACAATGGCTTATGAGCAATTGAAAGCATACTCGTTCGACTAATTCCAATATATAGAGAATTTTCGAAATAGTTTGACTGGCTAGGTCTACAATATGAGAAATGACATAATTTTGAGGCCAATTTAGACCCCATTAGACTGTCAGAACCTTCAAATCTACTCAATCTCGAACCTGATACCATGAATTGGGCCAAATAATGAGAATGGAAGTTGGAATGTGGCCATAACTTGACTAGAACCATGATGATTAAATTCGTTCAATTATGATAAAGCATAAGAGTCAGTGAGAGGGTCACACCAGAATAGTGAAAGAGGGGGGCCAACTGAGGTGCTAGAACCAACTTGTAAGCAGAGGAGGCCTACGGTGGCCGATAGCGAGGCCCACCACTATACCAACATTCCAATTATAAGAGAACCATATCAAGCTTAAAAACGGTCCCAGGGAGTATTGCGATGAAAAACGAAGCATAAGAGGCACGATTCCTTGTGATTGCATAACATAATTGAACATTCTCCCTACTGAATGGCTCCCTTGGCAAGGTGTAGGTGAAATAAATAAGGTGGGTGGAGGTCGACGTTTCGTCGTGATGCCACCCTTGTCCAGCTGAGTAAGGAAACATTGGCAACAATGACGAGGATCCATTATGGTTCTACAAGAACAGCTAGATTTACGTATGATGCCCAACATTAACCTATAATTGGAATTATTTCAATGTTATTGTGACCGTGGTGGGTAATTAAATGTGCAGCGAAATGGCTTGTAGTTCAATCTAGCCATGTACACCTGCCACTAATTGCCGACCCTAAGAACCTGCCATGGGTGAACTATACTCTTATTTAATTATCAATAATTATCGGAAACATGATGATAATGCTAGTAGGCATCTATATTTTATAATAGGCTTGCCACAATTTTAATATAGTTCTTATTAAATATTAAATGGATTTAACCTGAATTAAATATTTTAGAATATTATTAATAAACAAAATTAAGGTTCAGATTTTTATCCAAAATAGTTATTTCTTTTTTTCACAAGTATCTTATTGTTTTTTTGGCATGCAGTATTAATAAATCAGGGTATTGTAACAATGCATGTTTACATTTTAATAATATACATGGTAAAGTCAGGGTGAATATCCATGGTTAAGAATCTTGTCATAAGTGTTTTTCAATGTATATATGTTAAAATCATACATTAATTATTTTTATAACTAATAATTATTATTATTATGTAATTTTTTTTATAAATTAGTTAATTTCTATGGTTTGTTTAATTTTAGCAATGTGAGATGAATGACATCCTTTTTAACCCTCTTATCTTTCCCATTTCATAAAATTAATACCATGGGTACCCTTTACGATGATCCTTGGAACCTTTCATTAAAATCAAAATGATCATGTTTATATGTTCAATAAAAAAAGTGATTATTATTTGTGAATACACAATATTAATTAAATACATTTATTTGTGAATACACAATATTAATTAAATACATGGAAACGATTATTCAATAATTGATAACACTAGGTATCTTAAATAATTTCATAATTTAGGTATTTAATAATTTAATGTAATACTTGTTTATAGTCTTCTATACTTTTAATTGTTTGAAATGATTAATTAAATAACTACATACATATAAATTAAATGGTTGGTAAACAATATGCATCAAAATAGTTACATCATAATATACATTGCCAAAATAGAATATAATAAAAAATTAACTAAATTATAACTCTATTTATAATTACTATTATTATCATAATCACCCATGACATTAGCAATGCCATGTTTGTATATTTTGAAGCATACCAATAATTTTGGAAGTGTATTTAAAATGTAGAGAAAATAGATAATGTTTCTTTCTTAAATTCACAAGAGAATTTGCAAATACATGAAATTTTAAATTTAAACAAACCCTATCAATGCATTTTCTATGTTTATTTTAAAAATGTCTTATCATTTCTCTTTATATATGGAGACATTATTTACTGTGCCTTTATACATTTCCTAGATTATTGATAAGTAAAAAATATTTTTTCAATATATTGTACTAAGTAATGCTTCTATAATATCAATATGCATAGCCAAAAATGCCACCAAACATTAGAGACATAAGTGAAAAAGTAGTGTGTTATTAATATTGAATATATGTGTTCTATAATGCGCTTATGATGTACAAAAAGACCGATAGAAAATAATAAATGATCGATCTTGGAAAGAACTACATAAACTTTATGTTCCTAGCTAATGGTATCATGTTCTAGAGGACCTACCATATGTTTCTTCCACATGAATGATAGTGTTGATTTTAATTCACTAGATACCAATGGTATGAGGTTCCAGTGATCATCTAGTCATTCCTAACTAGATGGATTGAAGTACACCATGTAAGACCAATTTTACCATAGTAAAATTGCTTTCACTATGAGAAATAATTTAATAAACCATATTTTATTAAGTTATTTATGGTTAAAACAAGAAACCCCATGAGGAATTATTAAAGAAATCATTATTTATTTGATTTTCCTCTAGGAATAATTAATTAAGACATTGTTTAAATAATATTTGTCACATTTAACCCAATTATGAGAAATAATTAGATAAATCATTATTTTTTTTATTTTTCTCTAGGAATAATTAATTAAACTATTACATAGTTATTATTCCTTGTTAAGTTTGACTAAATCACATAGGAATAATTAAAAATATCATTATTTGATTATTATTCTTTAACCACATTCTTGAAATGCTAAATAAATCAATTAATTGTTTATTATTTCTAAATAAATGTATTTAACCCATTTAAATATATTTTTCCTCCAAAAAAATATAATAAAATATTCCAAGTGGTTAGATCTAGATTATGGTTAATAATATTTTATTATTCTCCATTTTCAAGGGTAACTCAATATTTTCTTATAAATAGGAGGATTTGCCCATTCATTTTTCACTTTGATCATTCTCATTGTCGCTATCATTTACTTTTGCTACTTGAGCTCCCACTTGAGTTCATCGCATATTTCGGTTTTCTACATCATTGAGAGAGAGAGACTCATGAAGCCGAAGCATTGAGGAAAACCAACAAACCATCCCATTGAGGGGGACCGGTAACATTTACTTGTTTCCTTCAGCAGGTGTTACATAATATAAAATATCATTCTTTAAATTTGTCTTATCTATTGGTTATTTGGAGTTTTTTTACATCTGTTGTTATTTATTTTTGTTGTTTAAATACTTTTTCTACATAGATCCAAGCTTTTGCAGGATTTATTCTCATTTTATGTTTCATATATGAAGGGTTTTACAATAATTTCTGTTGTTAGGGCTATATGTCAACCATATATTAATTAAGGTATTTTTGGTACACGTGCAAAATTATTTTACACTAACACTTATATTTTATAATGAAATGACCAAACCTAGTGTAGTTCTTATCACATATGGATGTAATGGTGCTTTTTATGACTATTGCACTAATATTTGAGATAACATGAAATATTGAAATATTTTCCCATAGACCTTATTTGGATATCGACTTGAAATTTTTATTTAATATTTTAAATAAAAATCAATAATGATTTTATCGACGTGGATATTGCTGGACACCCACCTATTCCACCTAGACTTCTAGGCAATTTCATCATTTTCCTTGATTATAGCAACATTTACTTTTTTCAACAGTTTTTTCGAGTCTTGAACTTATGAAGTTGTTTTGACCCCCTAAACGAAATTTTTTTGAGGTCCACAATTGGCACATAGCTGGAGGAAAGGGTCTACTGTAAATCCTATAGTACTCAGAGATATATTTTCAACAAGATATTATATGCGCCAAATGGGGATCATATGAACAGGTTATAACCCTGGGAAATTAGTTTCCTCACAAACCCTGATGACCTCCCATGGAGGAAAAAAATAAATATGAGGGAGAAAGATATACTTTCAAAATATTTCTCAAGGAATCCCTCGAGTGACAAAGCAATGCGATGGTGGATAACTTTGTCCATATCATTCAGTAACTACCCAAAGATGACACATCCTCATCTAGCAGCAACTATAGAGGCACCACTCCCTTTAAGGTACAAGTAAACTTTGACATTCCCATATTGAATGCCAGATAGATGCAGACGCCCTAGATAGATGGTTAAATATGTTGGAATGATATTTTTCAATTCATGACTTTTCGAATTGGGAAAAGATTACTTTTGTACTTCTCAAAGTCCCCCTCGATCTCAAGGACTCATGAGAAACCTACTGTGAAAAATGAGATGAGAGATAACCATCATTTTTTTTCAACCGCACCCACTTGGAATTATTTTCAAGATGCCATCGAGGAACAATATTACCCCATGGGGAGCTATGAGGACAATTAAATACAATGAACGATGTTGTGGTGGTAATAAAGATGTGCATGAGATAATGAATTGTTTCCATAGTCTACACACAAAGTTGGGTATCAAAGATTCATAAAAACATCTGGTGCTCAAGTACCACAATTTCTTGTAAAAGTACATTTAGGAGGAAATGGAGTTCCTCAACATCTCCTTGATCGGTGCAGCATTTTGTTACGTTATCAAGATTGAGAATAAGTTTATACAGACGAAGTGATACTTTGGATATACAAATCTAAAGGAAGGCAAAGGAACCCCCAAGCCACATAACAAAGGACAAAGAAAAGTCAAAGAGACCCAGGACAACCTACCAAAGCTACAAGCCAAGAAAAACACTACGAAGAAAAATAAGGACATATGGAAATGGTATGAGTTACATAAGATCCCCGCTCACAACACGAGTGTCGAGCTAAGAAGTCACTAGTGGCTAACCTCAAGGATTTTGAATCAAATACATGTTCTGACTCTGAGTCAGAACCCGATAAGGGGAACGACAAAGGGAAGAATATTATTTATGCAGAGCCCAGTGCCACCGTTTCCACCACCATTATCTAAAAGAATGAGCCTGAAGATCCATAAGAGGGGGAGTGGCTCTTGCAATCATAGATGTGGCTGAAGTGTTATCTGCATTAGTTCATTGTCGATGGTGAAATCTAAAAGAACCTCTTATCAACAAAGGTTGTGAATTGGTTGGGCCTACTGACCACACCACACCCGCATTTTTACGCCATTGTTTGGCTTCACCAAGGACAAGATGTCCTCGTGTGCTATAAATGTCGACATCCCTACAACATCAAGTCATTCACAAATGAGGTACTGTGTGATGTTTCTCCTCTTGAATTTTTTCCTGTATTATTAGGAAAAACATACTTGTGGAAGCGTCATGTTGTGTATGATTTTAGGGCTCACACTGTTATTATTTATTTGAGAAACAAGTTATACAATATACCCAAGGTAGCACCTCCAACCACCATCTCTTTGATCTTTGCAACGAAATGGAGTAAGATCATTTCCTAGACTAGAAAATTTGTATTCCTTATGATTCACCCTCAAGGAAAGAAGAAGAATGTGGCACATCCACATCCTCCAGAAATGACTCCTCCACATGAAATAAATATATGGACAAGCTCGTGGTGGAGTACAAGTACATATTCACCTCACCCACAGGGGTACCATTGCACTGTCATGCCAAGCACTCCATCGATTTGACCACAGATGCATCGCTACCCAACGAATTGATATAACCGCTCTATTTTGGAGAATGATGAAATTAAGAGGCATATTTAAGTGTTTTTCTAGAAAGAGCACATCTGGCCAAGCTCATTACCCTCTGGGAACCCAATTTTTTTGGTACAGAAGAAATACAACAGTTGGAGAGTTTTTGTTGTCTATTGGGTATTGAATAAGATCATTGTTTGGAATAGGTATCCAATCCCATGGATTGATGACCTTTAGGACCAAATCAAGGGCACCAAATATTTCGGCAAGATTGATTTGAAGTCTGGTTATCACCAGCAGCCAATTTATCCCTCTGATGTGTGGAAGAGTGCCTTCAAATATAAGGAGGGCCTTTTGAAATGGTTGTTCATGCTTTTCAGGTTCATGAATACCCCTGCAACCTTCACGAGGCTGATGGAAGACATATTTCGACCCTTCACCAACTAAATGATGGTAGTGTATTTGGCTGACATATTGATCTTCATCCAGATTTGGGAAGAGAACTTACACCATATTCGATAGGTCCTCCAAACCTTTCCACAATAGAATTTGTGTGCCAATTTAGGGAAATGTACTTTTGGTATGACCCAAGTTCACTATCTAGGGTACATCATTGATGAGCAGGGTCAGCATGTGCAATCAACCAAGATACAATTTATTCGATATTGGTGTACCCCAACCACTCTAACATAGTTACACAACTTTCTTTGACTTTCTAATTGCTATTGCAAGTTCGTGTTGGGTTTCCCTCCTATCACTTGACGTTTGGGTCAAGTCACCAAAGGTAGAGTGAAAGAAAATTTCTTATAATACGAATCCCAACAAAAGTCATTTTACAAGTAGAAGCATCGCTTCTGCTCTGCATCAGTGATCACATTACCACAACTACAAAAACTATTCAATATTGATACAAATTCCTCCAACTCTGCTATCAAGGCAGTTCTTACTCATCAAGGGCATATAGTGGCATATCACATTAAGACACTTTCAGAAAGAGTCTGAAATTATCTAAACCATTAAAAGGAGATATATTCCATATTGCAAGCCTACCAATGATAGAAGAATTACATTATCGGGAAGGAAACGGTCATCCACACATACCACTAATCCTTGCAGTTCATACAGACATAAGGAAAATTTTAGAATGATCACCATTACAAATGGTCTATATATCTACAAAAATTCCATTTGAACATCAAATACAAGAAGGGAAACACCAATAATGTCACATACTCTCTCATACAACCACATATGACAAAGAGATATATTTCATTGTGCAGACATGACACTAATGGAAGCATTACATTATGGGGAAGGAAAAGGTCATCCCAACAGACCACCAACAAATCCAATTGATATAGACACAAGGAAACATTTTAAATGATCGCCATTAGAAATGGTCCATATATCTACAAAATTTCCATTTTAACATCAAGTACAATAAGGGAAACACCAATAATGTTGTAGACTATCTCATCCAGGCACCAGTTATGGCATTGACCACTGTGCTTGCCTTTGGTGGACACGAGACTTTAGGGTGGCTGCATATTTACAAGAGTGATCCAGAACTTGACAACAGATACCATATTCTCTTAGAAAGAAATCAAGTTCCATATTTTCACCTCCGGGGCACACTATTATCCCACCTAGGACACCTTTGTATTCCTTCAAGTGAGAATGCCAAGATGATTTGGGAGGTACACTAGAGTCAGGGTGTTAGACATTTAAGAGTAGAGAAAATAGTGGCAGTGTTGCAGAATTGTTTTCATTGGTGGAACCTTTGACATGATGTTGGTAAGTACATCAATTCATGCACTTATTACGTGATTTCCAAACCGAAAATCAAGAAGAAAGGCCTATATACTCATCTTCCCTCTCTTAGTCAACCTTGGGAATCCATCTTCATGGATTATGTGTTGGGCCTTCGTTCTACTAAGCATGGAAACGACTATGTTTTCTTTGTTGTCGACAAATTATATAAGATGGAAATTCTAGTGGCCTTCACGAAGAGTATAACAGCAAAATCCACTGCTAAGCTATTCTTTGGATGACTGT
This sequence comes from Pinus albicaulis, assembly GCA_034641835.2. Classification (NCBI taxonomy): domain Eukaryota; kingdom Viridiplantae; phylum Streptophyta; class Pinopsida; order Pinales; family Pinaceae; genus Pinus; species Pinus albicaulis. Next base: position 1,507,862,756 of record CM076584.1, on the reverse strand, counting down.
GGGTATAGTTTGGAATCCCAAAATCTATTATCTGAAATCAGGATAGCAAGTTCCTGAGTACATTTTTCTCAACTCTCTGTTTGATGCTAGATCTAAGCTCACTAAATCCACAACCTTCCACCCCCAAACAAATTGCCAAACAAGGGTCTTCAACATGATGATCATGTAAATTTTGTGCATGGACAAGTCAAGGAATCCATGCAAATGGGATGAAACCCTCCCCTATGTCTAGCTCAGCTACAATAGAGCTCTCCATAACATATTTGGCCAAAACCTATTTTAGGTGGTAATGGGATTCCAACCAGTATTTCCCATTGGTGTGGTCATACCATTTGTAGCTACTTATATAGATTCATCTCATGTTTAATATGAAGCTAACATGGCTAACAAGTTCATTGAGAGAATTCAACACAACTGCCAGTAGTTCTATGACATATTGGATAGATCCAATGATCATTACAAGTAGTGTCATGATCAACATCAAGTGCCACATAAGGTCTAGGTGGGTGAAAAAGTTTGGTTACATTTGTAGAAGGAGAATCTCGCTTAGCCCTATAGCAAGCTTCAACCTCTAGGATATGGGTCGTACACCATCACCATGGTTGTAGGAGTTAATTCCTCCAAGCTCTACATTCCACCGTTACTTAGCTTGCATCCAATATTTAATAAGGACTCATTGTGACCATGCTTTCTGCCATTGTTGGACACATATGATGTTGTTGAGCATCTGACACCAATGTAGATCAACCCAAGCTACATCGAACAATCCACAAGTGAAAATATCACAAACAAATAGATCAAGAACATTGTTCAGCAGATGATCCAACTATATGGAGTTGTCAACGCAGGACAAATCCATCACTACGGCAAGTGATTAACCATGGACCAGGTTCAACATAAATTTCCTCACCTCTTGGAGGCTTTGCATGCAATGCAGAGCATTTCTTCCTAATGAGTGAGGACTGATCGAGGTGGATATTGTTGGCCACCCACCTATTTCACATATACCTCCAGTCGGTTTCATCAGTTTCCTTGATTATAGCAACATTTACTATTTTTAGTATTTTTTCAGGTCCTAAAATTCTGGCATTGTTTTGACCCCCTAAACGACAAATTTTTAAGGTCTACAATAGTTCTGTAGTTGTAGGATATTTCCTATGAAAAATCTTGTAGTAATCGAAGAGATATTTCCAATGAGGTATCGTACGTGCCAAACAGAGACCATATGACCGAGTTACGAACTAAGTAAGTTGGTTGCCCAACTAACCCCAACGAGGCCCATAAACGCTTGGTGTTCCATATCCTAGAGTTAGGTTTTTGGTTGTTTAGGGTTTCCCTTTCTCCAATAATAAAAAATTTCCCTGAGCCTCATTGTAACAAAGTTCAAAAGCATCTAGTGACCACATCTCTTCTCAGAGATAATGTACCATCGCCTGAGCTAGCTTATTTCCATTATGCTTGTAAGCATATTTTAGTTATTTAGTATCAATGAAATGAATATTTATTTCTGCTGCATATTTGTGTTTATGTTTATATCTATATTCTGTTTCATTTCTTCATAAGTATGTATCATTTCCAAACTCCTGGGATGCATTGTATATGGTCATTCGCCAATTTTATTATAATTTTACAATTCATTTCTTAAAATTAATTAAAATAAAAATATATAGATTAGTTATAGCGAATTCGAGGTTCTGTTTATAAAAGAAATAATGCACTATATGTGTTGGAAAATTTGATCTAGGTAGATATTGATGGCCACCCACCTATTCCACTAGGATCCCCACCATTGTTTCTTTCAGTTTCTCTGTTTACTTAATTGTATTAAAATTTACTATTTTTGGCAGTTTTTCGGGTCGTGAACTTCCAGAGTTGTTTTTAGGCTCTAAACAAAGGTTTTTGAGAAATTTGGGAAAAACATGAGCCTTTGATTGATTTTGGTCATGCGAAAGTTGTATTCCTCGGATAGATATTTCTAATAAGGTATTGTGTGCATCAAACATAGATCATATGCCAAGGTTACACCCCTGGGAAGTTGATGTACCAATTTACATAAACTGGGCCCACAATTTTGGTGCTTCATCTCCTAGGATTAGGTTTTTGCATATTTAGGATTTTTCATTTCTTCTCAACAATAAATAGGCCTTTTATTCTCATTGTAACACAATTCATAGGCATGTAGCTGCCACATCTCTTCTCAGGGATAAGCTACCATCATCCGACCTAGTTTATTTTCCATTATGTCTGTAAGCATTTTTAATTACTTGATATTAATGAAATAAAATGTTATTCCTATTTCATATATATGTTTATTTTCATTTCTATATTTTATTGCATTCTTGCATAATTCTAGATCAGTGGGATTAGAGCGATATTCTCTTTCTCGATCTTTCTTCACATGTCCCCAACGAGGTCGAGGTATAAGGACTTAGGGCTCGATCTGGTTGAACCTTAACAAGATCATCCTCGCAAACCTTGGTGAACTAGAGGATATTACTCGAGGAGGCCCTTAAGAAACAAAATAACACAATGATGGATTGATTTTCCCAGATCCTTCAACGACTACCCATCAATGGCACATCTTCGTACAACATCCACTCTCGAGGCGCCATTCCTTTTAAGCTACAAGTAAACTTTGACATTCCCACATTTGAGGGACAAATAGATGTAGACGTCATAGATAGATGGTTAAATCTTTTAGAAAGATTTTTCTAGGCTCATGCGTTTTCAAATCGAGAATCGATTACTTCTACACTCTTCAAAGCCACCCCCAATGTGAAGGACTGGTAGGAAGCCTACGGTGAGAAAAAGGACGAGAGTGAAACCGCCCAAATATTGGTTGCACACACTTGGAATTATTTCCAAGACACCGTGCAGGAACAATATTATCCCATGGTTAGCTATGAGGACCAGTAAATAGAATGGACTACGTTGTGGAAACAAAGGGATCAAGATGTGCATGAGCTTATGAATCTGTTCCATAACCTGCACACAAATTTGGGTATCAAATACTCGAAGAATCATTGGTTGTTGAAGTACCACAGTTTTTTCCATAGATACATTCAGCAGGAAATGGAATTCCTTGACATCTCCTCACTTGGTGTAGCATACCGGTATGCTGCCAAGATTGAGCATCAATTCAAATAGAAGAAGTGATACTTTGGATATGCAAATCAAAACAAGGGAAAGGCACCCCAAAACTACAGAACAAAGGAAAAGGCCAAGGAGGGGTGGCCCAAGACAACCTGCGAAAGCTGCAAGATAAGGAATACATCGCACAATGAAAGGACACCAAAAAGTTGTGTGAGTTCCATAAGAGCTCCACTCACAACATAAGTGAGTGTCAGGCCAAGCAATCACTATTGGTCAAGCTAAAGGCTTTTGAATTCAGATCCATGTTCTGACTCTAAAACAGAACTTGATAAGTGAATGAAAAAGGGCATCAGATTATCGATGCGAAGCCCAACGCCACTTTTTCCACCACCAAGATCCATAAGGAGGAACCAGAAGATCTAGAAGGAGGAACCTAAAGATCCAGAGGAGGGTGAGTGCCTCTTCCATTCCTAGATATGGGTGAAGAGTTTCTTGTTGTAGTTCATTGTCAACAACATGAGCCAAAGTAACCTCATTTCAGTAGATGTTGTGAAGAAACTTGGCCTACCAACCATAACACATCCATAACCATACACCCTTGAGTGGCTTCACCTAGGATGGGATCTCCGCATCAGCTATCAATGTTTCATTTGTTACAACATTAATCCCTTCATGGATGAGGTATTATGTGATATTTCTCTTATTGATGTTTGTGATGTATTATTAGGAAAATTGTACTTGTGGAAGCGACATGTTGTGTATGACTCTAGGCCTCGGGTTGTTATTGGTAATTTAGGAAATAATTTGTAAATGATACCGGAGGTAGAACCCCCTACCACCATCTCTTTTATCATTGAAAAATATGTTGTAAGCTCATTTCCAATACTGCGAAATTTGTTTTCTTGATGATCCACCCTCAAGGAAAGAATAAACCTGTGGCCACGACCTCTAGATAGGGCTCCTTTGCATGAAAAAAATAGATGGACAAGGTTGTGGAGGAGTATGGGGACATCTTCACCTTGCTTGTAGGGGTACATATGCATTTTCAAGTCAATAAATCCATCAATATAACCCCAGGTGCACTACTATCGAATGGAATGATCTATCGACACTTTGTTCTATAGAATGACAAAATCAAGAGGCAGATTCAGGAGATGTTGTAGAGAGGTCACATCCGGCCGAGTTCTTCACCTTTTCGGAGCCCGATATCATTGGTGTAAAGGAAGGATGGGAGTTGTAGACTCTGTATTGGATATCAGGCACTGAACAAGGTCACTGTCATGAATAGGTATGCGAACCCATGGATTGATGACCTTTTGGACCAACTCAATGGGGCCAAATATTTCAACAAGATCGACTTAAAATATGGGTATCACCAGGTACTAATCGAACCCTTCGATGTGTGGACGAATTCCTTAAAATCAAAGAAGGGCCTTTTTGAATGGTTGGTCATGCCTTTTAGGTTGATGAATGCTCCTGCAACCTTCATGAGGTTGATGGGCAACATATTGAAACCATTCCCCAATTCATTCATGGTGGTGTATTTGGATGATATCCTTATATTCAACCAGAGTTGGGAAGAGCACCTCCACCACATTCGACAAGTCCTCCAATCATTGTGGCAACACATTTTGCATGTAGATTTTGAGAAATTCACTTTTGGCATGAACCAAGTTCAACATCTAGGATATGTTATTGATGAACGAGGGGTGCATATGGACCCAACAAATATCTAGGTCATTCAAGATTGGCCAGCACCAACCACTCAAATAGAGCTCCACAGATTTCTAGTTATTTCCAATTTCTACAGCAGTTTCCTATTTGGGTTCTCTCATATCACTTGGCCTTTGAGTCAGGTCACCAAGGGAGGAGTGAAATAAAAATTATTTTGGGTTGAATCTCAATAGAAGGTGTTCATAGAGTTGTAGCATCAGCTCTACTTTTCACGAGTGCTCACATTACTAGACTTGAAGCAACCATTTTAGATTGAGACAGATTCATCTGACTATGCCATTGGGGAAGTACTTACTTAACAGGGGCATCCAATGGCATATCACAGTGAGACACTTTCAGACAAAGTCCGAAAGTATCCCACCTCTGACAAAGAAATGTATCCCATTGTCTAGGCCTGCCAACAATGGAAGCATTACCTTTTGGGGAAGGAAACAATCATATACACATATCACTGACCCCTTTAGTTCATCCAAACAGAAGGGAAGTTGCAAAATTATTGCCATCAGAAATGGTCCACATACCTCTAATAGCTCCATTTGAACATCAAGTACAAGAAGGGCAGGAAAAATAATGTTGTATATTTTCTTAACCGAACGTCGATCATGGTGTTAACTACTGTGCTTGACTCTTCTGGGAATGAGACTTTGGGTTGGCCACATCTCTACAAAAGAGATCTAGAATTATAAAATGCATAGCAGTGGCTCTTGGAGGGCAAGAAAGCTCCAAATTTTCATATCCACAATGCATTGTTATGCCACCTGGGACACCTCTGTGTTCCTTCAAGTGAGCATCCCAATATTATTTTGGAAGGGGAATACATTTGGGTTTGCTCGAAATTTTGGTGTCAACAAAATAATGGTATTACTACAAAAGTATTTTTATTGGCTGAACCTTCGACATGATGTTTGGAGGTACATCAAATCTTGCATTTCTTGTGTCGTTTCCAAACCAACCATCGAGATACAAGTCCTATATACTCCACTTCCTATCCCTAGTCAACCTTGGACATCCATCACCATGGATTACATGTCAGGCCTTCCTTCTACCAAGCATAGCAATGATAGTGTTTTTTTTGTCATCGACAAATTCTCTAAAATTTCCATTATGGCAGCCTACAAGAAGAATATCAAGGAAGACGACACTGCTAAAATCTTCTTTGAATGTGTTTGGGTACACTTCGGGATCCCAGAGTCCATTATCTCAAATCAAGTTAGCAAGTTCCTCAATGCATTTTGGTCCAGTCTCTAGTCGATGTTGGACATGAGGCTCACTAAGTCCATAAATTTCCACCACTAAACTGATGTGCAAACATAGGTCATAAAAAAAATTATCGTACTCATTTTATACATGTGCAACTAAAAGCATTCATGCACATGGGATGAAAGCCTCCACTATGTCTAGCACAGATATAACCAACCTCTCCTCAGCTCAACTTCCACAACCCCTTTCATGTGGTTTTGTGATTCCAACCACAATGTCCCATTGATGTGGACATATCATTTGCAACTACTTAGGTAGATTCGACTCATGTATAGTCCAAAGATGACAATGCGAAAAAATTCATTAAGGACATTCAACACATTCGCCAATAAGTCCTTGAAATATTGGATAGAGCCAATGCTTCACCAAGGATGCGATATCTATGTCAGCCATCAGTGTCACCTTCTCTACAACATCAATCCCTTCACAGATGAGGTATTATGTGATAATGTTCTTCTTCATGTTTTTGATGTATTTTTAGGCCAACCATACTTGTGGAAGCGAAATGTTGTGCATGAGTCTAGGCCTCATGTTATTATTGTTACTTTTTGCAATAATTTGTCAATGATATCAAAAGTAGCACCACCTATACTCATCTCTTTGATCATTGCAAAAAAATGCAGTAAACTCATTTCCAAAATGGGAAATTTTTTTCCTGATGAATTGACCTCAGGGCAGGAAGAAGACTTTGGTCACAAGCTCCAGACAGGGATCCTCCACATGGCAATAACAAATGGAAAATTTCATGGAGGAGTATGGGGACATCTTCACCTCACCAGCAGGGGTACCTCTACATTTTAATGTCAAGCACTCCATCAATATGATCCCAGGTGCACCGCCACCTAATGGAATGATCTATCAACACTCTATTCTGGAGCACTAGTAGGAAATTATGAAATTAATGAATAGGTGACTAGAAAATTTAGTCACCACGATTATCTCAAGTGAATTACTACTAAATTTGAGCAATTTAAGTGACCGAACTAAAAATTACTAACTTGAATGACTAATTTAGTCCAGAGATAAAAGTATACGACTAGATAATAATTGACTAAAATAAAAGCGACTAAATTCAATGACTAATTTAGTCCATGAATAAAATATATGACTAGATAATTAGTGACAAAGTAAAAAATGACTAACGAAAACAAACACTATAGTCAAAGAATAAATATATGACCAACTAACTAGTGCAATAAGTATATGAATTAGTAATTTATTCTAGTCATCTTTAGTTGTGTCAGTCTGGATTTATGCTAGTCATTTTTAATTGATTTCGAGACATATTTAGGTCTCGAATTGATATCTATAACTAGTAGAAAATGAGTAATTAGTGACTAAAAATATTATTCACTGCAACTTTTCCGAGTGAAATACTACAAAAAGTGAGCAATTAAGTGACCCATCTAAAATTGACTAACATAAATGACTAATTTAGTCTTGGGCTAAAATATACAACTATCTAATAAGTAATAAAACTAAAAATGACTAATGTGAGTGACTAATTTAAACTAAACTATGGCTAGCTTCTAATGGTGTGTTAATGAGCTCTAAGTGAATTTGCCCGGAAAAAATGGGCTACCTATAACTACTTGAGTCTATTGAAAACATTATTCATAAATTTGAAAATATTGATAACATTATTCATAGATTTGAAATATTTTCGGCCTCCTTAAATATTAGTAGATGTTACCCTTATGTGTAAACATCATGTCCCCTTTCCCTCTTTATATGAGAATACTTTCTTATAGTAAGGAGTTCTTCAATAATTGTTATTGATGCCCTCATGCCAAAATGATCACTCTATAATTTTTCCAAATAATTGCATACAGCCTACGTATTTTTTCTCAGAAATTAAAATTAGAATAAAAAAATATTAATCCCAATACTAACGACACACTCAAATAAAAAAATTAATGTCAATAATAGTAACATAACCTACCACCTCAATTGACATTTTCAACTAATCTAAAACTAACATATAAACACTTATTTTCTCACTACTCTTTTTCCTTAATGTTAAATATATGAGGTTTTCAAAATCATTAGATATAACCTACTCTTCTTCTTCTTCAATGATCAATATGTGTATTTTCAGAAACATTACATATCACCTATATCTTTTTCCAAAAAAAAGAAAACCAAATATTAATAATATTAATAACATGCCCAAATAGAAAAAAATAACCTCAAAAATATCACCCTAACCTACCATGGAAATTGACATTTTCAGATTAGCCTATTAAAATTTACTTTCCCGCACTTTCCCGCTATTTTTTTCCTTTGGTTCTCACTTGGAAGAGAGTTCGAGACTCTATGGATCCTACTGGTTATCATGTTTGGAGTGTTTGGGAGAGTTTAATATTCTTTGGATTCAGCTGCAAGAGGAGTTTCGATGCTCTTGGATTCCGCTACAAATTTTAGGAGGAAGTGATACATTGGATTCTGCTGCAAAATTCAGGAGGAAGGGATTTCATCGCAAACTTCAGGAGGAAGGTGTGGATCGATCGTTCAGGGTGGAAAAGGTTTCCAAGAAAAATGAATGTGAGAAGGACATAGATTTGAAACCTTGAAAAGAAAAGTGAGAAGGGTGATCGTAACAACAGTGGGAAGTCCTACGAATTTGAAATAACGAGGAAGAAGGTGATTTCAAGGAAGAGTGATTTTTTTCATAATACATCAAGTCAATCTGATGAAATTAGACAAACATTTGAGCAAGGTATGGAAAAAATCATAAATTTAGAAGCCAAATTAGGAGTGATAAATTGACCCAAAAAATTGTATATCATGAGTATTATCACTTAGGGCACATTTGGGACTGTTAAATTGTTAAAATTAAGAGAAGCTATCATGCATGATGTTGTTGATGCAATTCCACGTGATTTTAATTGTTTCCTTCTATGATAACTGACAAGAAATGGGGCACATCTTCTTTGAATGCTATAACATTTAAGATTCTTATTTTTAGTCATCAAATTGACATTAAAGGATTTTTCCTTGTTTATAGACTGGCCCAAACTATCCTTGAATCAGGACGGTATTGATAAATTTTTTAGATTCTCCTTATAGGAATATGGCATCCCCATCCCCAAACTATAGCTGAGTGCCAGAATCAAAATCTGAAGAGATAAAATATTTAAATGGCTTAGGTGAGACTTCATTCTCTTGCTTCATTGTTAAGCTTTCTCAAAGTATCTTCTAGAATGATAAGAAAGTCGGGGACAAAAGGTAACCATGTCTTGATCCTCTAAGCACTCTGTCAAAATTGGAATGTTCTTCATTAACAAGAAGTTCACAGGAAGAAATTGAGATGCATTCAAAATTCCAATTCACCACACTCATTGAATCCAAAAGCCTGATTGGTTTGGATGAGAAAATCTCAATTAGCCTTAGCATATACTAGAATTGAGGACAATTCATAATATATTTATATTCAACAGTTCTCCAGTTTTTTTTCTTGGAGAATGAATATTTATGGAACATTTCCATAAAGTCAACATAGTTGAATCAACATCTCTAATAAGCTATTTTCCTTTCTAACCTTACTTTTCCTACCCCGGTTTATCCATTTGTTTCTCAAAATGTAAAAAACTTAGCTCTGAGTTGTATTATCACTATGCATACCACTTTCAAACATGATTGTAGATCCCCAACATGAAAATTCTTTAATCATGAAAATTTACAGCAATTTCCTTCTAACTTCATTGGATGTCCATGGCATGATGGTGAGGACTCAATCACTCCTTTTCTTTTCATACCACTTCAAACTGATATTGAATGAAGGTATTCGAGAGGCTTATACCTCTAATCTTTGTCTTGGTTACCTTGCCATTAATGAGTTCCATCTACCCAATTTGTGTCTATCACCTCTTCTATCCTTCTCCCTACACGAGCAATCCTCGCGTTCCAGTGGATTTATCTTCCTTATTATTAATCTCATATTTTTAAGAGAGTTGTTTCACATTCCCAAAAATTACTTTATTAAGGAGGTTAAGGGGTATTTAATGCCCTTTACTTCCTTAATCACATTATTAATCTTAATAATATCAAGGCCTGATTCTCTCACAATGCCTTGGTTGGCTAGCCAATCCACCAACTTATTCTCTAACTTCCTTATGTGTGAGAACTTTGAACTTAGAAGGAAACCTCTATTCATTGTAAATTCCTTAGAATCTAGCATATGTTGCCATCAATGAACCAGTTATTGACTTTGGCTATCTTTTTCAAGATTTTAATTAGAAATTTGGAGTCTCTCTTATTTTTCAATCCTTTAGAATCCTTAATATTTTATCAGGTTTATCCCCTCAAATGAGGAGGCTTATACCTTTGCTAAGGCTCCTTATTTCTTTGTTTGACTTCCCATAATTTTTTTTCCGTGTAAGAAAACAGCTTACCCTCCAGCATGTAGAAAATGGTAAGATATTCTTCAGGGCTCAAGATTGTTCAACTAGAAGGCTTGAAGCCCTTGCAATAATACATTTGATATGAGCTCATCATATCACTTGTGCGAATTGAACCTGGGTGGGGAGGATACCAATAATTCCTCCTAACCACCCGAAATAGACCCGATTTACATTTGACTTCCTATAATATGAAGTCTGTAATACATTTTTATAGTTTTCTTATAACCTGTGATTTCCATGTGGGGCTGGTCATTTTCAAATTAGGTCTTGAACTCATTTTTTCAAAGGGGCAACAATTCCAAACATTTTAGTCCACAATTCCCATACCTCTTTTCCAAAAAACTCTATTTCACAATGTAATCATAGGTTTCTCCATCCCTTTAACATCCATTAGGCATTGTTATGAAGGTAAATCCTCTCTGTGGATAGAGACGATCCCTCTAGCCCTAGTGTGGGTCTAGTAACAAAAGGACACGCTAAAGTGTTGCTTCCTAGTTAACGAATGAACAAAATGCATGGTAGATTGACCTACCTTGAATCCAACACTATCATCATTGCAAAAAGAGTAGTGGCCTCTCTCTCCTGCCCTGGCAAGTCACAATATTTGCCGTTATGCTCAGATACCTGCACATCAGACAAAGAACAAGAACAACATATGACAGAATAGTTTCACTCATAACTATTCGCCAGTCAAAGAGGGCTAAAAATATTGCATCAAATGAACATCATAACACAATACTGGAACCAAATAGTAGTCATCTATATAAATGTATATAAGGAAGAGTACAACTGATGCTTTCACGTCGCAGTCTCCTCCATTGGGGTTCAAGCGAAGGGCGTCTCAAATGTTGGTCAGGGAATTTAAACTCAATATCTCTCAGAAGCATTTGACTCAAGCTCTCTCAGCATAATCCTTCTTATTCTATCCTCTCTAGCAGCTTAGCTATAGTATGTATAGTTTTCCTAGTTCAGCTATTCAGTCATTTAGCTAACTTCGACTGAAAGAGATAGTTTATTTTATAGAGCAAAAGGAGGAGATTGGGATCCCTACAAATGTGGGAGGGAGTCTTAACCTTTAGGAGAGTTTCAAGGGAGGTGGAAAATACTAACTAAAGGAAGGAGTGTGTGGTTGTTTTAGTTCAACCACTCCCAATGACTAATCCCTGAGGTGGTTGGAATGGAACCTCCGCCTCTATTTTAGAAAAAAATTCCATAAACAGCTTGGAGCGGGTGTCTAACTGGCACAAAGTGCCAAGGGGCGTGGGATCAATGTTAAATTTCTTTTTCGGCACGACGGTGTAACTGGCTACTCACGCCAAGGTAACAATAGGGATTTTTACATCTCTTCTCAAGGAAATGTCAACAAGAATAATGTTGCTTTCATCAAAATGGATTCAAGGATTGTTTTTGCAAAGCATGACACTGCTTATTGGTCATAGAAACGGCCGTCCAATGTGCGAGTTGGGGATTGCAGGGAAAATGACAAAATTGTGTGTAATAGATGCCTCCTAAAGCATGAATTTTGAGAGAGGAAGGGGTGAAATTCTTTATGAGAACGTGTTCAAACCAAACACCACTATCGGAAGACCTAAAACGTCAAATAAAAATGATATCGGTGATACATGAATCATGTGGCATGGGTGCATCCATCCATAATAGAGTATATAAAAAAAATGATATCCGAGGTATGGACACAACCATCCAACATGAGGATCAAATATATAGAATTAGGTATGGTCGCAGCCATCCAATCAAGAGAGTCATGCAAAAATTCATAATAATTGACAAAAAATCCACAATCTTGAGTTTATCATAAAACCCAGGGTGTTGTGCTCCAACTCAACCCAAACAATTACAATTTTGAGCATGTGAATATATGAGCTAAAGTCGAACATGCAGGAAAATTGTCTAATTACCAGCCAATGATGAAATTTTTTAACAGACGCAAGAGAAACCACCAATGATGACGATGGCCCTGAAGGTACAGGTATAATCTACAGAATGTGAAAAATGATTTGTCGTAGAACATCCACAGAATCACTCGATTGAAAGTCAATGATGTGAACCTTGTGCTGAATATGAAAAACATGCCATTGAGGCATGTAGGCTCCAAGGTATCAGAAGGGAGTCTCTAGATCAAATTCTTGGACAATGAGCTGAAGTCGACAAGAAATGACCTAGTCGAAGGAGGGCCATAATGTCTCCCACATCATCAACACGAGACAGAGGAACATGATGAAAGTGGATCAGGACCAATAGAAGATCAGAGGAAGGTTGACAACTATAGAGGAAAACTTATCTTGAACATATCAACAACATGACACTAGATTTGGCAGGATTTGACATCAAAGGATCTGAGGTCAGGATGACGTGGCAAAGAGTAGAGGAGAGGTCAAAAGAGATTACCCAAACCCATGGAGGAAAAAAATGACTAAATGAGATGCACCCAACCTGACACAAATGTGAACAAGTATCATGTTCAAGAGAGACATACTGCCAACATAACTACAACTTGGTTCCATTTCCCCCCACCATTTCTGGTGAGTAACCCAATTATTTTTTAAAACAAGCTTGAAGGGGATAACATATGGAATAAGCGTTTAACAATTCTAACAAAGGAAGAACTCGAAACCTCTTCATATTTTGAGAGTTTGAAAAGAAGGCAAAAAAGAAAACTCAAACAGGCCCTTTTTTTAGGTAGTCTCATAGATCCGAAAAGGTAGAAAACTGTGTCTAAGAGAATGTCTTAGTCACAATAGGCTAAGGTATTCCTTTTTCATAAATAATCCATCCCGACCTAAAAAATGGTTAAACGTATACTGGGTAGATATCATTTCACAGCCATTTAATTGGTTCGAAACGAAAAGAATCTTGACAATATTTTCAATTTTAGAGAGTCAGAAAAGAGCTAAAATATGACTCCAAATAGGGAATTTTTCATGTTTTTACCGAGTCCGAAAAAAGTATAAAATATAAATCATTACTTCATCATTTTCACATAAAAAAAATATTGCTGTACAAGAGACATGTGTAAAACCCATTTCTCAAAAATAATATAATAAAATAATAAAAAAACAAGTCTTAAAACCTAATTAGGGTAGGATTTCATTATAGAATTAATATACATGGTAGCATTTTTTTTCCTCGGATAGATCTTCCTAATGATGTATCATGTGCACAGATTTTACAAATGATGGAGAGGGCTAGGGTTTCGCAGAAGGCGCTAGGATTCTTCCGTGCAGTCTCCTCCCGTATCGAGGTCGCCTGCCACCGGTACGTGTCGAGCTGATCCTGACTTTTCAGTATGGGGGCTCCTTCTGGATGCGCATCTGGCTTCTTTGAGCGGTTTTTGGAGTATAGGGTTGCTGCAGGAAAGCGAGGGTTGAGGGCTTTGGCAGTTTGTTTAAGGAGGCAGTTTTTTTGTCAAAATGGGTCTTGATAGCTTCTCTGTCGAGCTAGAGCCGTCGCCGGAGGATCTGCTCACCTGTTGGGGAGTAGAAATCTCAGAGAAAAACCTAGATCTTTATTTCCCAAATCGCGCATCGTTTGATTTAGCAGCTGAGACAGCCTGGAGAGGTTTCTCGACAGGTTACGGGGACACTGGTTTCAATTTCATCGAGCCGCGGAGCGCTTCTAGTTTTGGGTTTCAGCATCTTCCTATTAGTTGTTGCCCTTTGTCCTCTGAAGAGCTCTTCAAATAAGGCCTCAACCATGATCCGGCCACACATCTCTTGGCATTTCAAGGTAACCCCCTTCTTTTTGGTGGTACTGGTGGTTTCGTAGAAGGGTTAGGGAGTAGAGGTTTTCAATTTGATCAGGGCCCCTCTTTGCTAAGGGTCGAACCCTCTGCGGGTCAAGCTTTGTTGGGAGCCCCTTTTTCAGTGGTTTCGAAGGAGCATAGGGTGACTGAGAGTGATAATAGTCTCCCCAAGGTAACTCCAGTAGGAGTGGTGGGGGGGCACCTGCCTTCAAATCTTTCTGTAGGAGGGTTTGCTGAACCGAGAAAGGATGGGGGCCGTGATTGTGCTATCTTGTCTAGGGTCTCCTCCAGTAAGGCAGTGGAATTCATCCCAAAATCTGTTGCCTCGGATAATCAAGGGGTTGCGCTGGAGTGTGAAGCTATTACAGGGGTCGGCGTCCAGCATAACTCTTTCAATGGTCTTGAATCCTTTCGTTCTATCAAAGCACTAAGACTTTTCCTTTTAGAGACTATCCGAGCTGAGTTTCCTCCAGTCAAGCCGGTAGCTGAGGAGAAAGGGGTCAAGAAAGCTGTGGGAACAAAGCGTAAGAAAGCTAAGTTCATTAAATCTAAGGAAGAATGCCCGAAATGCTTGCTTGGAGTGGATATTAGTGTTGAAAACATCATGGATTTAGCCGAGACCATGGTTGTGGGGAGAGTAAGGGGAAGGAAATTTTTGGAAGCCTACATTGCAGAGTGGGCTCAGACTATGTGGAATGTTTCTCCAGGCCTACCTGTTGATATAAACATCTTGGCGCGAGGATGGTTTAGCATTACTTTCGAGAGGAAAGAACAAGTGGACACAGTCCTGGAAGGGAATTGGTTCTTCGGCAAGAGACCGGTGCTCTTTAGAAGATGGACCCCTCTTTTTGATGCTCAGAAAGAGAAAATGGCCGAATCACCTGTGTGGGTGAAGCTGCTCGGTCTTCCTCTGCAGTTCTGGACTGATTCAGTCTTCATTTCGATCGGGAATACATTGGGCACCTTCCTTGAAGCTGACAAATCCTACCTGCAAACAAAGGATAAGAGTGTGGCCCGCATTCTGGTGAGCCTAAACCCTCGTGAAGGTCTTGCGGAGGCAATGACGCTTCACTACAAGGACATGGAGTTTTTGCAGGTCTTGGATTATGAGCACCTCCCCTTCCGGTGCAATAGATGCCATAAGACCGGTCATTTGGCTCCGGACTGCCCGTTGGGCCATCAGCGCAAACGAAGATAGCGAAGGCAGAACATGGCCAAGAAATCCTCTGTCTCAGTTCAGGATGGGGATCCTTTGGAAGCAGATCAGGGCCTCTCGGCTCAGGGGGTTTCCTCTCCACTCGTGGTGGCTATGATCCAGACTTCGGTGGATGATGTCGGCCCTTCCTCTCTTCCTGTCAAAGACAAGGCTGACCCTCTGGCTCCCCTTTCAGAAGCTGATATTGGCAGGGCGATTCAGGCGGGTATGTCCCCCTCTTTTCCTCCCTTGTCTCTGTCTCCTGATTGTTTTCCTTCTGATGTCTGTATGGAGCCTGGTCCCTCTAGGCAGCTTTTGAATGATCTCTCGGCCTTAAATCTTACCTCGCCTTCAATGGATAGTGTTGTTTTCTCTGTTCCTGACGCCCCTGTTCCGCCCTCTTCTTCTTTGGCTGCTCCTTCCAGCCCTTGCCCTCGGTCTTCTGTCTCTGATTCCTTTCCATACAACCTCAGACCTCGTTCTGACAGGAGAGGATTGGGCTTTGTAGTGGGTGGTCTAGCCTCGAATTCTGTTGAAATAGGGCCCAGAAATCCTAGAGGTAGAAAATCCAATCTCTCCCTAGCTCAGTCCAAGGCTGTTGTCGATATTGCAGATGGTAAGCAAATGACTCTCTCCAGGGTGCTTAGAGCAGAGCGGACACCCCCCGGTGATGTGCCATGATTGTTCTCTCTTTTAATTACAGAGGCCTAGCTAGTCAGGCCAAATGGCTAGCTTTCAAAGAGCTTGTGCGTGCCCACAATCCTGATATCATTCTGCTTCAAGAAACTCTGGGCAAAAGGGAGGAGGTTGTCTCTGTTTTATCCAAGCTGATGCCTAGCTGGTCCTTTTTTTCTCTTGATGCTGTGGGAAGATCCGGAGGAGTGGTCTCTGGTTTCAATCCTATCAAATTGAAGTATGTTTCTTCTTGGGGGTCTCAGAATGTGCTAGCTGTGGAACTTTTTTCAAGTGAGCTCAACCTTTCTTTGCTCTCTTTGAATATTTATGGGCCTTGTGTGGAGAGGGAGAGGTTCTGGTCTTCCTTTTTTCGTTCCTCCTGGATAGCCCACCCTTTTTTAATAATTGGAGGTGACCTCAACTTCTCGTTAGGGGAAGCAGAATCCTGGGGTGCCTCGGCCAGAGCAGACCCTCTCTCTGATTTTTTCCTTAACCATATTGCTCTGGCTCATCTGGTGGACATGCCCCTCCTGAAGTTAAAACCTACGTGGAGAAATAGAAGGGTTGGTCAGGAATGGGTGGGGAAGAAGCTGGATCATTTTCTTTTAAGTGAGCCTTTGATTGAACTTCTCTCGGATTACAGACACTGGATTGATGAAGGTGGCATCTCAAATCACTTCCCCATCCTTCTTGAGGTTAAAGGCGTTGGAAGAAAACCTGGGTCGCCATTCCGGTTTAACCCTACTTGGCTTAAAGATGACTCATACCAAGAACTTTTTTCTTCAACTTGGGAGGTGGACCCAGTCGGGCCTGATTCTTCTAGGAGTGCTTTCTTCTGGAATAACTTGAAGAGAATGAAATCAGCTACCAAGGACTGGGCGGCTAACTCGAAGAAGAAGGAGGAGGAGAAACTAAAAAAGGTCAATTCTGAATTAGCTCTCTTAGAAGATCCAGAAGGAGGAGGATATGACTCCATTGAAGCAAGGAACAGAATCAAGGACTTGGAGGCCTCAAGAAGGAGAATTCTACAGCTAAGAGAGGAAAACTGGAGATTGAAAAGCAGGGCTCTTTGGCTTCAAGCAGGGGATGAAAACACTAAGTTCTTCCAAAACTATGCCAAAGGTAGGAAGATGGCAAACATTATCTGGGAATTACCTAAGGGGAATGGAGAAGTGGACTCCTCTTTTGAGGACCTGTCTTCCTTGGGAATCACTTATTTCAAAGGTCTCTTTAAAGCTCCAGCTGAAGTGACCATTGCAGAAGTGATTAGAGTGGCTCAACTGTTCCCTAGGTTCGTGGAGGAGGAAGAAAATGAGGCAACAATGGCACCTGTCTCCAAACAGGAGGTTGAGGATATCCTTAAAGGCATGCAAAAGGACAAAAGTCCAGGGCCGGACGGCTGGACTGTAGAATTCTTTCTGCATTTTTTTGAAACTCTTGGAGATGATCTTGTTGTTGTTGTTGAAGAGTCCAGAGCTACGGGTCAAGTCTTTGGCCCTTTCAATTCCACTTTTCTTGCTTTGATTCCCAAGTCTGACCACCCTTCTTCTTTTGCTGATTTTCGTCCAATCTCCCTCTGCACATGTGTCTATAAAGTAATTGCGAAAGTTATTGCTGCTAGGCTTAAACCTTTTCTTTCCTCTCATCTTTCTCCAGAACAGTTTGGGTTTCTTAGTGGTCGTCAAATCCATGAAGTTGTAGGTGTTGCTCAAGAGTCTCTGCATAACCTAAAAAGGAGTGGCAGGAAAGGGCTTATTGTTAAATTGGATTTATCTAAAGCTTATGATAGATTCAGTTGGCTTTATTTGAGGCTTCTTCTTACCCATCTTGGTTTCAGATTTGACTTTGTTCGGTGGATCATGAGCTGTGTTTCTCCTACAGATATTGCTCTCCTGATTAATGGTGCTGCCACTTCTTTTTTTACTCCTGAACGAGGCCTCAGACAGGGATGTCCTCGTTCGCCACTGCTGTTCTTGCTGGCAGCAGAAGGATTAATCCTCCTGATTCACAGGGATAAAAGACTAGGCAATATAAAAGGGATCGAAGTGGCCACCAACTTCTGGATCACGCATCTTCTTTTTGTAGATGATATTCTGCTATTTCTGAATGGGTCTATTGATGACTGTCGGGCCGTAAAGTTTCTGTTGGAGCTTTTTCTAAAAGAAACTGGGCTTCAAATTAACACTCTCAAATCAACCATCACTCCTTCAGGTCTTTCTGGTGATGAGGTTAGTAGAATTCAAATATTGCTGAACTTTGAAGTCTGTTCCTTGCAGGACCATTTCAAATACCTAGGGTTCTTGCTAAAACCGGACTCTTACAGAATTCGGGACTGGAAATGGCTTCTTGCCAAGATTGAAAAAAGGCTAACTCATTGGAGCTTCAGGTGTCTATCGAGGGCAGGTCGTCTGGTTTTAATTAAGTCTGTTTTGATGGCTATCCCAGTTTACTGGGCCAGTCTCGCCTGGGTCCCTAAAGGAATTTTGGCCTCTATTGACAAACTATGCAGAACTTTTCTTTGGTCTGGATCAAACCAGGACACGGTCAGCCCTTGGGTGGCTTGGGATAAAATTTCAAAACCAAAGGAGTGGGGAGGCTGGGGTATTAAAAACTTGGTTTCCTTTGCAAAATCCTTGGCGGCCAAATTATCATGGCGTTTGATTTCTACTGACTCCCTTTGGGTCTCAGTCATCAAGCACAAATATATCAGTCAAGGCTCTATTCTGGACTGGGTTTGGTCCCCAGTCAAATCCTCCACTAATGCCTCTACAGTTTGGAAAGCAATTGTGGCTTCTGTTCAGCTAATTGAGAGAGGCTTGGCATGGCAGGTTGGCGATGGAAGTCAAGTTCGGGTGGGATGTGACCCTTGGGTCGGCTGTTCGCCTAATTTCTCTTTGTCCCGCGATCTGGTTACTCATTTAAATTCAGAAGGTTTCTTTTATCTAAACCAGGTGGCGGATCCTAGGTCTACCTCCCTAGTTAAGCAAGGCTGGATGTCTGGCACGGACCTGCACCTGGAAAATAGGTGGATGGACGAATGGAACCAGTATATTGTTGATATTTCACATTCTTTTGTTAGAATTTCGGATTCTGATGATAAACTGCGTTGGGTGCATGCTCAGACAGGTATCTACTCCCCAAAGTTCGGATATAAATGGCTTATGATGCAAGAAGGTTGGGGGAATCCTTGTTGGTGGTCCAAATCTCTCTGGAAACTTAAAAGCCCAACAAAGACCAGACTTTTTTTCTGGTGCATCCTTCTTAATAAGGTACCAACTTGGGACTTTCTGCAAAAGAGAGGCAAACAGGGGCCAAGTTGGTGTTCTCTCTGCAAGTATGAAGAAGAAACTCTACAACACCTTTTTATCTTTTTCCCTTTTAACGCAAGCCTTTGGGCAGAAACTTTGCGTCTGACAAATATTCCCTTGCGATGGCATGGAGAAAACCTTACACAGGCTTGGAAATCTTGGTGGCAGGAGACTTCAGATGATAAAATCAGGGCCTTCCCTCTTTTAATAGCTTGGGGAACCTGGATCGCTCGCAACAAGATAATTTTCAATGAGTCCACCTTTCCCTTAGCTAGGCTGGCAGCAGAGGGAGCTGCAATTTTTGATAGCATTCCTTCGCCTGTTGTTACAGGTTCCTCTCGCAATATCCAGCCTGAGACAATTAATGAGGCAGTTCCCTGGGTTTACTTTGATGGTGCTTCCGATGACAATGATATTTGTGGTGCTGGGTTGGTCATTCACTTCTCTGCTGAAAACTCTCTTCGAGCCTAAGTCGACCTTGGGCAAGGGTCTAATAATTTCGCTGAACTTAAAGCTCTTCATTTGCTTCTCTGCTGGCTTATTTCTAAACAGATGAAACAGATTCAGATTTTTGGTGATTCTCGAAATGTAGTCAACTGGTACAATGGGACTCAGCAGTGTAGGAATTTTATTTTACTACCTTTGCTTAAGGAGATTTGTCGTCTTAAATTTTTTTTCTCTGAGATTTCTGTTGTTCACATTTACAGGGAAAGGAACCACCAAGCAGATCTCTTATCTAAAGAAGGTGCTCAACTCGCTCTGGGGTCCTGGGCAGTAGCTGAAGTGGTGAATGGGACTGTTCATGCCCATGAACAACCTCTTTTTGTGTAATTATTCAGTTTATTATCAGCATTGTAGAGTGGAATTTTTAAAAAAACTTTGAAAACTGCTACTATATTGAGTCCAGAACTGTTTTCCTTATGTAAGGAGGTTTTGGGCTCTCTTTTTTTTCATGTTCTGATACTTTATGGGGCTGGGATAGTTTCTACTGCCAGCTCTTATTGGTGATAGTATGTCACGGTTGTGCCTCCTCTCTTTCTGCTCTCATCTCTACTACTGATTGATGATGAGTTAAAAGAGATGCACTGATGATTATGTTGGATATTTTTGGTTCCTAGGGTTGCTAACATCTTGTACAAGTGTTAAGTAGCTATGATTCCACTCCCTCTTAAAGGGAATGGCAATGTTGCTCTCAGAAATGCTTGGCATATGTTCAGAGACTATCTATTTATAATAGAAAGTTCGTTTTTTTCTGTGGAAAAAAAAAAACCTAATTAGGGTAGTGAAAAATTTATAAAATGCCAAAAATGGTAAAAATAATTACTTTTCACCTTTTACCTCTTGTCAAGCAATAGTTACCCATTTCACTGTGCAATCTTTCGGCGAAAATAGCGGCCAATCGAGTGGACCAATCACAAATCCTTCAACTCCAGGTAAAATTTGAGATCCCTCTGATCATTTTAAGTCATGTCTTACTACCTAAAATTTTCAATTTTGAAATATGGGGGAGGAAATGCAAAAATTACAGCTTGGCAGTTGGCGTGGGTTTCGGGCATGGAGTCGTGCCAACCATCCGATTTTTTACACTAGGGCGCGCCAATGGCACAAACCATTTGTAGACAAAATGATGATCAAATACCCTAATTATTTACAACTTTAAGGTTCAAAATTAAGTAATACCACTCATATGAATGTGTTTATAGGAAGAAATAAGAAAAATGGTCACTGAATGGAAAGAACGGGAACATAGTGAAGAAGATGAGTTGTCCATGGAAAATGAGGGAGTCATGGAAGCTCTCAGAAACTCTGGTCTAAAAAATTTCTTCCTAACACCATGTCTTTGAGCCTAACTAGAGTTATTAGAGTATCTGGTCAGTATTTCGGACGAAAATCAAGATAAGTTCATCCTTCGGGATCAAGAACTTGAGATTTATGTCTCTGACGTGTATTTCCTCATAGGATTATCATGGAGGGGAGCAGCACCAATCCTAACTGGCACCCGGCCCTGCATGCAAGACATGACCATGGTGATAGATAAGGTATTTCTAGGAGAATGGAAGGGATCATATAGTGGGAAAGTTGACATTCAAGCTATCCTATATTTGACACTACGAGTAGTGCTACATACCATCACACGAGCTACGGGGTCTCAAGCACCGCACAAAGCAACAAATACATAGTTGCTTCTTTCTGTAGACTGCATGGCACCAACCATCTATAACTGGGCAGAGGCTATGACAATAAACATGAAGAGCCAACTAAAAAAATGCAAGAAGACCAAACTGAAGCAATTTGGTTATGGATGTATTATAGTATCATTCTTCTTGGAATGACAACCCATTTTTCAGTGACAGGAGGTCATAGTCCTAACATCACTAGCGAGATAACCACGGATGGCTCGATGGGCAGCTCTGAGGCCAACCACAGGAGGTGGTCAAAAGATGTCCTAGAGACCGGAATTATTTGATTGGATCCATCTACAATTGATTGTCGTGGAGGATTGGCCCTACTCAGCTACAGATTTCACTAATGATCCGGACCTCCCACTCCCAGAGTGAGAAGATTGGGATGAATATTTGGGTGAGACTCATTTTTAATTCTTATGATTAGTTATGATTAGTTATTTATTTATTTATTTATTTATTTAGTTATTTATGCATTTTCGAACATGAAATCCATGTAATTACAGACGTTGGCCCAGAGAGACCTACTGGTATGTCACCGATAGCGAGGCGAATCTCTCGCGATTTCGACCCTCTAGGCGAGGGCGGCGAGGAAGATGAGATAGTGCACAACATGGAGGGGATCACATGAGGAGTCTTGGATTATGCATGTTTTGACGATGTTCCTCGCCCCTACGAGAGACATACCGTAGGGGTGCCCAGCCGAATTCACCACTTGCTAAGGTGGCTAGTACAGGCAGTGACATGTTATCATGAGCACCATGCTGATTAGACACCTATGTCTTGTTTCATCTGCATATTTGAGGGACATGATGTCTCGAGATGTAAAATAAACATACATATATTTTTTGAAGTTATGATGCACATGGTTGCAAACATGAGATATATATTTATATACATCTATTTCCCTACATGGATCTTTTACATATGATGATGTTTTTTACAAATTATGCACATGTCTATCTAATACAATGTTAGCCACTATATCAGTTAATGTGTTCATTTGTCTAGGAATATGTTGATAAGTAATAAAATCAAAATGTCTTTCCAACAAAAAAATACGTAAATACAATCTCAGAATGTGTGGACTTATAACTGAATAATGATTATTGAGTTGAGGAATGACAAGCTGTGAATATAGATTTACAAGCAATGTGCATATACTGAGGTTGATCACTTCGGTTGATATTTCAATGATAGCGCTATATTCAGCGACATTGTTTGTAATTCTTCCTAGACAAATACCTTGCAAATCTATCAACTCACTATCAGGATCATAAATTACCCATGCTACCGAAGAAAAATTCCTGGTACTGTGGGAAGCACCATCCGCGAAACTGACATAAGGGGTAATAGACATCTGCACAATAAGCAAGACCCAATAAGTAGGAAAACGCTCACAAAGCACACCAAACCAAAAACATGTACAAAAATGGAAACAACACCTATGTACACCTATTACACATGAATAACTCACGCATAATATTTTTTGAGTTACAACGCATTTCTGGGTTGTTCAAGAGGATGACCTTCGTAGTCAATTAGCTCATAGGCCCCATTTTGCAACACATGTTTAACAATGTAGGGTCCATGCCACATAGGTTGAAATTTTCCTGCCCTTAGCTTATCACAAGCTTGTTCATACAAATGGAAAATATCTCCCTCAACAAAAGAACGAGGGGAAACTGACTGATCAAAATGAGCTTTGACCCGCTTTTTCTGTGCTTCAATAATGAGAGCAGCAAAGTAGGAGGTTTCATCCAACATTTCTAAATAAATGAGACGCTCTTCTTCTGGCGATGTATTCAACAATAATTCAACATCCAACTTGAGCGAAGGTATTTCACATTCAATCAAGAGAGTAGCTTCCATGCCATAAACCAACTGGAAAGGAGTAAACCCAGTTGCATTTTTAACTGAGGTTTAGTATGCCCAAAGAGCCGAAAATAACATGAGATGCCAATTGGATTTGTGTATCCCAATCATACATTGAAGAATCGTGACAAGAACTTTGTTCACAGCTTCAACTTGGCCATTTTCTTGAGGGTAGTATGGCATTGAGCTGTCATGACACAGATCCATCTTAGAAGTCAACTCTACCACCATATAATGCTGAAAATGGGAACCATGATTGGTAATGATGGCTTGAGGGACACCAAACCTAGCAATAATGTGATTGAATATGAATTTAGTAGTTGTCTTACCGTTAGCAGAAAGTGTGGGCATTGATTCAGCCCATTTGGTGAATTATTCCACAGCTACAATAATATAAGCATGCCCCCCAGTCGAGTGAGGGTTCCATGTCATAAAATCGATGCCCCAGTTCACAAAGGGACCAACGGTAATGACAGGATGAAGAGGAATAGGTGGCACATGAAAATTGCGTTGATAAATCTAACAATCATGGCAATTACGAACTGTGACAATACAGTCTTTGAAAATAGAAGGCCAAAAATAACCAGCATGAAGAATCTTCTGTAAAGTAGCATAACCATAAATGTGACTACCATAGGCGCCACTATGACAATCACTCAGAGCTTTCTTAGCTTCCTCGAGATTCAAACATCGCTAGAGGATGGAATCGACTCCAACACGATAGAGAGTATCTCCAACTATACGATAAGGTTGTGACTGATGGCGAATGTGTTGGCGGGCATCCTTTGTCAACTCAGATCTAAAATATGAAGTCTGGAGATATACGATGATATCACCGTACCAAGGATCGAGGGTGCTAATCAAGAAAAGCGAATCATCTGGAATGAATTCCTTAGGGCGAGAAGGAGAAGAGTCAGAAGGGAGAGAACAGAGTAAATTAGCCCATACCAACGATTTCTTAGAATTGGAAGTAGTAAATTCCAAATCAAACTCTTGGAGGATAACAATCCACTTGGATTATTTCCCCCCCAGAAATTGTCGAGACAATATGTAGGTCATAGGGTTGCATTCAGAAATCATCGTCACTGTACGTAAAAGAATATAATGATGAAACTGTTGAACATCTTGAATAGCAGCCAACGCTAACTTCTCAACATGGTCATAACGTGTTTTAGGGTCGAGAAGGTTAAGATACAAGTAATAAATAGCATGCCCATGACTATCATCATCGACTTGTACCAAAACCATGGAAATTGAGCTAAAAGCGACAGCTAAATAGAGATAAAAATCATGATGATAATTTGGAGGGCGGATTAGAGGAGCATTGACCAACAATGTTTTCAATGCATCAAAATATTTCTAAGCGATCTCATCCCAGTAAAAAGGAATGCCCTGCTTTAACAATCATGTGAATCCTTTAGCTACTTTGGCATAGTTAGGTATAAAATGGCATATAAAATTAGCTTTCCCTTGTAAACTCTATAACTGATGCAATGAGGAAGGAGAGGGGAGATTGATAATAGTATCAACCTTGAGAGGATCTAGGCGAATCCCATCTTTGGAAACGATAAACCCTAAGAGTATACTGGAATCGATGCAGAAGACATACTTATGCGAATTAAGCCGAATGTTATAATGTCTACAACAAAGAAAAATTTGACAACAGTGCTCAGGATGGTCCATATGCTTAGTTGAATGAGCCAGAAGGCCATCCAGATAAGGCTGAATGATGTGGTGAATGTCATGAAAGGCATAAGAAATCACACACTGAAATGTGGCCCTGGCATTCTTCAAACCAAAAGGAAACTTATTAAATGCAAAGGTGCCCCAAAGAAAGATGAAGGTAGTCTTGTGTTGATCAGTCGGGAGAATGTTGATCTGTTATAGCCCAAAAAATTGTCCATAAGGGAAAACATCTCGCTCCTGGCACAGTCGTCAATAATTTGATTGATGAAGGGAGTAGGATAATTATCCTTAGGAAAAGCTCGATTGATATCACGATAGTGAACACAGACACGAATAGTGCCCTATTTTTTATCGACATGAACAATATTAGAGACCCAGTTTGTCAATGGAATTGTATAAATGAAACCATCTTTGAGAAGATTTTCTACTTCGGCCTTAATGGCAGTAGCTTTCCTAGGATTCACCGAACACAAATGCTGGTGAACAGGTTTTTAACCGGGATAAGTAGGAATTTCATGTACCACGATGCTAGGATCAATGCCAGGCATTTCTTCGTAGGACCATGCAAAGACATCAGAGAACTCATAAAAAAGGCTAATTTAGACTTGCACTTCATCAGAAGAACAAGTAACCCCAATATGGATGTTCTTGATGATTCCCAGTTTAATGGAAATGTCGATAGGCATTGTTTGAGTAATGTTACTCAAGTTACCCTTTGAAAAAAATTCATGGACTTGAATAGGTGTTTGAAGTGGAGGAGACGGAACCTGCGAGGCAAAATGCTCAAGACAAGTAGACATGGCCCCAAGGCTTAGTAGAAAGGAGGAACGATGATGAGCATCGTCCTACGGTAGATCTTCGAGAGACCAGGTTTCCACGATAGCCTCATTAGAAGGAAACACTTCTTTCAAAGGATCCGATGAATCAAAATCACCAAGCCAAGGGGATTGAGAATAGATGTCAAGAGTCACGCTCGAAGGAGAAGAATCAGAGGATGGAGTGGTGGATGTAGCAATGAGTTCAAAATAGTCAATTTCAATGGGACTCAATGGCATCAAATCTCCAAATGAATCAATCTAGTCAGGAGAAGGGATAACCCAGGGGTCATCATTTTTATAAATCATGTTGACCTAAATAGTATTTGGTGGTGGACGAGGGAAAACACCCATGAGGGCAGGATCCTTGAAAATGCCCACTCCCATGATCTCATAGGGAGTAGGGATTCTGTCCACATACAGAACATTGTTCTCGGAAGAAGAAGTGAAAAAAGACAATTGATCGATAGTGATAATATTTCCCTCGTGTGGAAATTTCAAAACACGAAAGAGAGTGGACGGAACACATTGCATGGTGTGAGTCCAACTACATCCGAGGAGAAGATTATAATTGAGTTTTCCATCAAAGACTTCAACCTCGACATTGATTGTCTTCCCTTATATAGTGATCGGTAAACTAGTGAGAACACCAAGGGGTTTGGACTCTCTTCCATCAAATGCTTCAAGGGAATTGGGTGACAAAGTGAGAGTGGGAGAGCAAATTTCTTTCCAACAGTTAGATGACATAACATAGGTATATGCAACCTCTTCCACAACTTCCCAGTGAATGTTAAAACCATTAATACCAACTTGAATAATGATCACAATTTGGTGTGAGAGTCGCGGGATAAAATTATTTAAATCGAAATCAAGATGGCTAGTGTCGGCAGGATTGACCCCACCTATCGTAGATAGAAAAGCCTTCCATTGCGACGAAAAACCCTGAAGTACTTCTAAAGAAGACATTACGGAGGGCGCCTAAGCCAAATCTTCAAAAATATTGTAATGTTGAGTGGCACAGGCATTAGGGTTCTACGAAGACTTACGGAGAACGCCTTTGGAAGATGGTCGAACAAGGGATTCGGCGCTAGGCTTTTCAATCTCAGGAGAGCAAAAAACAGGTGGAGGAGGAGGACCATCATTAATATCTTTCCCCATGGCCTGACATGAACCAGAATAATATTTTGATCGGGTAGCAATAGAAACATGTGTAGAACCATTCATCATGAACACTTGCAAACCAAATGGAGCAGAATACTGCGGGTGCTCTACCATTTGGGTCTACTGAGGGAAAGTTTCTTTAAGAACTTCTGGAGCTCCTTGGGTGCCTTTGATCAAGAAACTCACTTCAGACCATCGAGGACAGTCTTTGGTGAAGTGCTCATCATCACAAATCAAACAAGGATACTTCAGTTTACGTTGAGAACTATCAGTAGAATGAGGTTTTGGAGAATCTTGTTTCGGGGTATTGGCTTTCGCCTTACCTTTACCCTTCTTCTTACCTTTGGAAGTGTTATCTGTAGGATTGGCCTAAACAACATTCACTTCTGTGGGTTTTCCAGAACTCGAGGTTGATTGAGAAGCTACATTATTGGAAGAAATAGACTTTTGCTTCCCAGAGTTAGATGAAGTGTACTTCTGAGAAGTTTGCGATATGTAACCAATAATACCTTCAACGGATGGAGTCGTTGGTGGATTAGAAGCTCCAGGTTGAGGAGCATCAGGAAAGACATCATATAATGCTCCAGACTGAGAGTACAGGAGATGAAGGTATTGGGCGTAATAAATGGCTTGTTCCTTGGTTACACATGCCCCCATAGCTATGTCTTTGGCAATCTAATTGACAAAGGAGGTAGTGAACCAATGAGTCAAAAGCTGATTAGGTATATCAAATTTGATCATGCGATGATGACACCTCCACTCATAAATATGATTTGAGATCAAAGTAGCTCAGTCCTGTTTCAATGAAGTGGGGATATGTGTCCCAGTCTCATAGCAGACCGGTAACTGAAAAGATTCGGATCATAGGGATTAAAAAGTCATCGAAAATCTTTGATAAGGACCTATGTGTAAATTCCACCTAGTCCAAGCGGGATTCTGTCTCGAAAGATTCGGATCATAGGGATTAAAAAAATGATAATTTGGTTTATACTGGGATTGAGGACCAGGATATTGAGCCGAAGTAGACCACTGAGGTCCTTGCTAAGTAGCATAAGGATTCTGCTGTGGAATGTAAGTATGACTCTAAAGTTGTTGATACACAGGTTGATTTTGAGTGTACGAAATCTGAGGTGCACTATATACCAGTTGATTTTGAGGGTACGGAATCTGGGGTGTGTTGTATACTGGTTGAAACAAAGCTTGAGGGTAACAAGCTCCCTACGGTTGTGTAGGTTGACCTTGCGGAGGAGTTTGAGAAGGTTGTTGAGTAGGGTAAACAGGTAAAACCGGTTGCGAAAATGAACAAATCTACTGGTGGGCAGGTTGCAACGACTGCTGAGCTAGTTGAACCAGTTGTTGAAATGGTTTTTGAAGGCCGCAAGGTTGACCTTGTGGGAAAGTTTAGCCTGATGGTTGTGACGAACTAGGTTGTCCCTGATGACCAGGTTGACCCTGAGAAGGACCAAGGGGTTGTCCTGGTTTCAAAATACTTGGGCCATACTGAATGTGCAACTGTGATTGAGGTGCAACAGGTTGTCCCTGTAACGGATACTTTTTCCCCCTAGGAAAAAAAGATGATTCGGGTTGATTTAACGATTGACCCGAGAGACCAGAGGGTTGTCCATGTTGGACCAAAGGTTTTCCTTGTAAAGGTTGGCCTTATGGACTGTATGGTTGTCCCTATGGACCAGAAGCTGGGCCCTGCTGCATTAAAGGTTTTCCCTGAGAGGGTTGTCCTTATAAGCCAGAGGGTTGTGTAGCTAGAGTAGCTCCCAAATGAGTAGCATTCTGATAAGGATCATAAGCAACCTGATAAGGATCAATAGGAGGAAAATAAACCGGATTACCATATGGTGTGGGTAGATATATATAGGATTACCAACAACATCATAGTGATGGAATCTAGGATTAGCATGAGCCTGAGACTGTTAAGAACCCTGAGAATTCTGCTGTTGAACAGCCAACAGATATTCATCAAAAGTAAGACCACCAATAATCATAGGAGTAGTGGAAACTGAGCTAGAAGCCACACAAACCGTTGGTTGAACTAGAACATATGTGACAGTAATTGATGAACCAGGAGTCGAAGGTGATATCCCCAACGAAGGTAGGACCGAACTCGGAGGAGGAGTTACTATACTAGATTACACAATGGAGGCAATGTTATATATAATCTGAATCAATTACATATATCCAAGCAGAAGTGAGATCAATGGTGGTGAATATTGGGTGGAGGCATGAGAGAGATCTTCAGGAAGGAGTTAATATTCTCCTGTTGAAACGAGCATTCCTTCATTGCCAATAGAACTAGAGAAATCTATATCTGATTCCAATGTACGATCTTTGAAAGTACTACGGGGGCTAGGAGGTACTGCAACAACAACAAAAGGTGATCCAGATGTAAGAGCAGGAAACTCTCGTTCTTCCCCAAAACCAGACCAAGCACTTGAAGGAGACCAATGGAATTCAACTGGCTCGTCAAGTGGAGATCAAGTAGTGAGGGGTTGGATAGATGGAAGAATAGGCTGCAAGAAATCGACAAACCTAGTGGACTAAGGAGTTTCAAAATAAACATCCAAAAAAGAACTGCCACTAGGAGGCAGTGAGGACAACTAAATGGGATGTTTTACCACTTTGATTGTATATCGGAACAGGAAGGAAAAGAGATAATAAATCGAAGGTGCCAAAACAAGAAACAAAGAAATCAATCAGGCTAATCACGAAACTTCTAATGGGCATGTGATCGTAAGTGATTAATTTTATAACATTGAAATCGAAATTCACTGTTTCATGTTTTAAGAGTCGAGAAACATGAAAAAGATGACTCTAGTCACTTTCAATTTGAAACGAGGGTGAAAGGGAAAGTGCTTGATGATCTCTTCTCTTTTTTAAAGAGTCACAGAAATATAGAAATGACTTCTCATGAATTCTAAGCAAGAGGGTGTACCAAGTTTCCATGAACTGCCATATACACCTTGATAATAAAATGAAACAGAAATGACCAAGGACTTGATGTATGTGTAGGTAGTCTCCCCAAATGCTATTTTTGGTGTGTCATGGTTACAAGGCGATAGAATCACCTTCCTATGGATAAAAGTATTGCAACCTAGAGGGTTCTCCCTTTATATACATGACGGTACGAGGAGCACAAGTCCGCACTAACAGTGTCTCAAGCCAACATGCGAGTGAAAACTACTAGGTTTTAAGACGCCAGAACATGTCTCTAGCCTAGACCACTATAAATATTGTGATAGGTTTCAATCTTGCCTTAGGTTAATTGAGTAAATTTTAAAGTTAATCTTGAATTAGGTTTCGATTTCAAGGCCCTTTCGAATTTGGAGCTCAAATTCCTAAATGAAAACTATATGCAAATGAACATCATTTCAATTCAATGAATGCTAGTTATAGGAAGGATAGAAATCTTTCAAACAAGAAAGCAAGGAAAATATGCAAAGAAACTTCTAATGCCCTTAATGCAATCAATCGAAAATGAAATTCCTTCCTAAATTGATCAATGCTAGTTATGTAAAGGAACGTTCCACTTTTGACACATTAAAATAATGCAAAGATATTTTTTGATTTTTTCAACGAAATAAGGCACACAACGTACTAATTCAATGGAAAAAAAAAATACTAGTTTAAGTTTTGCGAATTTAAGGGTTTGAAATTGAATGACTCAACCAAAATACAACAGACACAAAAATAGGCAAGCTATTGGAGAAAACTTTCAATCGAAAAAGAGGTTTTACCAAAGCAACCCAAATAAGCAAGTAATCGATGCTCAAAGTATTGAAGAAGAAGGACTAATCTAAAAACGAAAATACCATTCAATCAAAAAAACAAAAGGATCATGAAAAACTCAGTCTAATGACATGAAATGAGACTGATAACAATCAAAGACACTTGTTCTCTAACAGAAGGCTCAGTGTGCAAGAACACCTAGAAACCCTAAGGTCCTAAATGACACCGAAAAGAAAATAGAGAAATGACTGAGGGAAACAAGTCTACAGTAGTCAACATAGTTTGATAGTCTTAAACACACTAAACAATGACCCATAAGTAAGAACAAATGACCAAAACACTCATTAAAGAGGTCAAACAAAAACCCACAGGGGTTGGCGCGACTGTAAGGTTGTAATCCACACCATACAGGGGTTGGCGCTAATGCTAAAAGAGCAACATGTGCCAATCAGCGTGACCATCTATACAAAAACCACGCCAACCTGGATACCTAAGGAAAAAAGAGGAAAAAACCCTAACCTAATGAGCAGAGGTCAACCTTGACACTATGGAGCTAAAAAGAGGATGAAAACTTAGCAAACAATTCAGAAAATTATAGATAACTAAAAAAATAATTGAAACTAACCCAATAGGATGACACGAAAAACTCACACTGATCCCCAGTGGAGTCACCAATTTGTTATGAATGTAAATCCTCTCTGCGGACAGAGACGATCCCTGTAGCCCTAGGGTGGTTCTAGTAACAAAAGGACATGCTAAAGTGTTGCTTCCTATTTAATGAATGAAAAAAAAACATGGTATATTGACCTACATTGAATCAAATGTTGTCGTTGTCCAACCTTTAGGAGAGTTTCAAGGGAGGTGGAAACTACTAACTAAAGGAAGGACTCCGTGGTTGTTTCAATTCAACCACTCCTAATGACTCATCCTCAAGGTGGTTGGAATGGAACCACCACTTCTATTTTTAAAAAACATTCGATAAATAGCTTGGCATGGGTGTCTAACTAGCACAAAGCGCCAAGGGGCACGGGCTCTGTGTTAAATTTCTCTGTTGGCGTGAGGGCATAACTGGCTACTCGCACCAAGGTAAAAATAGGGATTTTTACAGCTCTGCTCAGGGAAATTTCAACAAGAAGAATGTTTCTTTCATCAAAAGGGATGCAAGGATGGTTTTTTCAAAGCATGACTCTACTTATTGGTCATAGAAACAACCCTCCAATGTCCAAGTTTAGGATTGCAGGGACAGTGACAAAATGCTGTGGAACAGACCTAGTTAGGCATTGTACACTTATTCTCTTCAAATTTTCTTATATAATTATTTTTCGCTTTCACTACTATCCACTGAAATGCTCCAACTTTGGGCCATATTCCTGGGTACCATATCTTCTTGTAGGATTTAATTTAAGAATCTGCTTCTCTTCTAATAGAACCATGCCATATCCTTCTTTAAGTGATATAACCATGCCATATCCTTTTTTAAGTGCCAAATTTTCTCCTTTAATTCCTCTTGTAATGAGAAAGTTTTATTAACTTTATCCCTCTCTAAGAGAATTGATCTTGGGGTCAACATATTGGAATTTTAGAAGATGGACATAGATGATAGCTATTAGATAAGGTTAATCTATTTTCTAGAGAGAAACAAATGGAGCTTTGTTTAGCGATCTTCTTATCCCTGCCTCTCATTCCAATTTAGACATAATTATTTGTTTCCAACCTATCATATCGCACTTTTTCTCCTCTAATGCATCTTGTCATGAGAAATTTGTATTAAATTTGTCCCTCTCCAAGATCACTAATCTTAGGGTCAGCAGATGGGAATTTTAGAAGATGGGGATAGATAATAAGTTAACTATTGGATAAAATATGAACGGTGATACAACAAGTGTATCAACCACATGCTATTATGAAAGAACTCTTCAATTGTTTTCCCCATATGGATTAATTTCCCATGTTTAACCACGACTCCACATGATTCCTTTGTTGAGGGACAAGATACTTTAATCTTTCTTAGATTTCAGTTCCTAATCTTACTTCTATTTTGAGTTAAAAGGTGGCTTTCATTAGATTTTAGAGGCAATGATTCTCATTCCTAGGGCATTTTTATTGCAAGACACAAGTCTAGGCATGTCAAATTTACTAAGAAGATAGAAAATATCATATGGTGAAAGAACCCTTCTAGGGGTTTATACTCGAAAAGCTAGATATATTTCTATTAGTTTAGATGGGGAGAAGAGGAATCATGTGTGGTGGAGGAGAGTTTGGATATTTAAATATCCCTCAAAGGCTTGATTTTTATGTGGTTTGCACTAAACATAAAAAATTGACTTGGTATAATCTTTTGAGAAGGAATAGAGCAAGACTCGATAGGTGCAGTTTATTCAAGGTATGTGGAAAAACAAATAAACATATTTTCATGGACTGTAACTACACTATGCAAGTTTAGAGGTATATTAAACATTTGACTAGGTTGAAAAATGTCTGAATTGGTGGCACAGTTGAAAATGGTCTAAGAATTTGGTGTCATAAATCTTTAGTGAAGGATTACAAAGCACTTCCCGGGATCCTAGCTTGGGTATTTAGCAAGCTAGGAATGCCAAATCTATTTAAATATAGGAAAATTATTCCTATTCAATGTGCTT
Source organism: Pinus albicaulis (assembly GCA_034641835.2). NCBI lineage: Eukaryota > Viridiplantae > Streptophyta > Pinopsida > Pinales > Pinaceae > Pinus > Pinus albicaulis. The sequence continues at coordinate 1,507,829,228 of CM076584.1, read as the reverse complement.
TTCCTATTTAATTTTGTCTCAATTCTTTAAAAGAGTTTTCCTTAGACAAGAGTACCTAAGCCTCCTAGGAAGATTGTTGTAGAAGTGGTTAAGGATGGTGCATGGTAATATTTTGATGATAACCCTTAGTTCTATGGAGTATGGAGAAGTTTTTTATATAGTTAATCTCATAGCATGAACTTTACAGGTTGATTGGGGCATAAAAACAATTATCATGTTTAGCTAATGGCTCTAAAACTTATCACAAATAAAAATAGGGCGTGGAATGGATGTGGTCCACGTAGTGATGCTAGAGTCCTTGGTTCCCATTGCTATTACATTATATGATGATGAATTCTTTGAAACCAAAATCACTGCACCATTGCGAGTAAATTATTTACTATACAAATATCAATATAACAATGAATGAGAGCACAATATAAAAACAAAGAAATTAAAATCAAAGACAATAGATTGTCGTAGGTTACTTACTGCAGCAAAGCATGAAATGCATAATGTAATAGAGACATTAGGATATTGAGACCATAAGTAGCCAAGGAAGTAGTCAATTCATCCATTATAATACACCGTAAAAATGTGTGCATAACAGTTATCTTGGCCATTGTAAGTTACAACAAGCTCTAGAAAATTGAGTGACCTTAAATAATGTGCTAAGGTGACAACTAGGGGTGCACTCCTTCGATCTAGGTTATTCATCACTGATCATAAATGAAAACCAATTACAAGCTCAAAATAGAAAAGGTAGCTAAGGCTCTTTTTCAAATGACCCAACTATCTCTCCATACTATCACTCATATCACTATTAGTAAGTCAACATACCCCCATTGGATCAGAGTGAGCTAGCACATACTCTCCAAGGATGTAGCAAATTCATCCCTTAATAATACACCCTAAAAATGTGTGTAGAGTGGTCAACTTGGCTATTGTAAGTTACAAAAATCTCTAGAAAATGGAGGGACCTTAAATAATGTGATAAGGTGCCAACTAGGGGAGCACTCCTTCGATCTAGGTGATTCAACACTCCTCACAAATGAAAACCAATTACAAGCTCAAAATAGAAAAGGAATCTAATGCTCTTTCTCCAATGACCCAACTATCTCTCCATACTCTCACCCATATCACTATTAGTAACTTAACATACCGCAAATAGATCAGGGTGAGCTAGCGCATACTCTCCAAGGAAGTAGCCAATTCACCCCTTAAAAATACACCCTAACAATGTGTGTAGGATGGTCAGCTTAGCCATTGTAAGTTACAAAAATCTCTAGCAAATGGAGTGACCTTAAATAATGTGCTAAGGTGCCAACTAGGGGAGCACTCCTTTGATCTACGCGATTCATCACTTATACTAAATGCAAAAAAATTACAATCTCAAAATAGAAAAGGTAACTAAGGGTATTTCTCCAATGACCCAAATATCTCTCAAAGAATAAGAAATAATGGTTAAGGGCGCAACAAATAAACTCAGTTTACAATAATTATCCCCCCCATAAATGAATCAAACACAAAATAAAAATAAAAGAATTACATTTGTTAGGAAATGAAGAAACCTATGTTTTTGTGCCAAGTGGAATCCTCTTTAAAACATACCTCTTGACCATGGCAAGGCATTGCACCCTACACAATGAGGAGCAATGGCTTTTAGGCCATAACACAAGGAATAATACACTAGTTGCTGGTTGTTTCTTTTTAAATCTAAAAATAACTCTTTCTTAATTTGATGAGTGTCACATTGGAGAAGGGGATATACTAACTAATGAAAATGGCTTCCATTTTCCATTCTAGAATAGCAACAGTCTTATGCTAACTAGGCCTCAAAAACTTGCATCATATCACTAGCTAAGACTTCCCTTCATATATCATAATAAATCTAGAGGAAAATTTTCATATCATGAATAAACCACACCATGAGGAAGTACTTATGTGATGTTTTATATTCATAGGCGTATATATTGTGTTTTTCTGTAAAATTATATATGTCATGTTTTGCTATAAAAGGTGTTTGTTGACAGATAATCCAGGTCACTATCATCATATGTTTCCTTGAGGCTTGAATTCCATCCATAAAATGTTTGTTCTTTGGAAATTCCAAAATTTACCATGGTTTCTCTCAGAAGATGGTTTAACAATATATTGGTAGACTTAATGCTACGATTAAAAACTAATGGTACAACCCCATAAAATAGTAAAATACTCAATTTGAGCTCATCAACTGCTACAGGCTAGCCAAAAAAATTGGAATTTGGACCCATTTCAAGAGTCATTCAGACATGTAGATATAGTTAGCTAGCATGATAGCAACAAGTCTCAAAGTGCACGCTTGGCTGCTCCAACAAAGGCACTATATAAAGCCCTGCAAGAGGCCATTTTAGAATGTTCATCTTCCATATTTTATGCCATTAAAAGCCTCTGAAGATTCTTAGCCTAGTCTCCATCTCCAAGTTTCACATCCTAATAATTGCACTGCTGGAATGAATGCAACAAAATGCAAATGCATTTTGAGCAGTAGCAAGAGGCTTCCTTCTTATCTTACCTCAGTCCCCAACACCATATGACACTACACCATGTCCCTATCCTTGACCTTTTTCCCATGAACTGTTGGTCTAACAAATATGAAAAACTTCATAGACATCTCCATTTTTTTTTTTTCATGATCAGTCCATTCCTCATAGCATGAAGGCCTCCACCACCCACTAAGTTCTATTTTTCATATCTAGGGTGCTCTCCTGGGTCATTAATTTTTATTTCATACTACCACCCTTTATAATGTTTGTGAAAAACCTCTAGTGTGGATCACTTTACTTCATTTTTATTTCTATATATCTTCTAGTTCAAGCTTGGGAGGGTCATCGGTATCATGAGCACTATTAGCATTGTTGATGGGGAAGCCTCTTAGGTTGAGTTTCTCAAACATGTTATTCATCCCATTGACTCCCACATTGTTGATTTTTTTAATCACGTTATTTTTTTAGGTTTCTCTCTATGATGGCCCCACCATATCATCCACTCCAATTTTAAGTTGGGGGTTGTTTAAGACCAAAACAATTATCAGACCATCATGATTTCACACACATTTTCCATGCTCTATGGTACAATACCCCACGTGATTATTAAATGAGCTAGAGTAGAGGAACCCTAGAGCTAGAATGTAGCTAGGGTTCTACAAGAGGTATGAAAATAATCACCACATCTTTCACTCTTTGTGCCATTATCAGAGAGGCCCTTCATTTCTCTTTGAAAATGTTTTGTTGATTTGTTGACTTTTGTAAGGAATTTGACTCTGTCATGAGAGAGGCATTCTTTTAGAGGTGATACGACATTGGCTTCTATCACAAAACTATATGAGCTAGTGCTTGGTCATTTCTGTACTATTGACATATTCTTAGACTAACTTAGGAGTACTATAGATGTCAACTAGGAATTACCTCTCTCACTAACTCTCTTTTCATTCTATATTGATGAGATTGACTCCTTTCTTAGGAGCACATATAAGATGGTGCTGATTTTCTTCTACCCAATTTCTTGATCTCCTTGCTTTTATTTTTCAACAACATGATCCTCTTGGCACCTCACCTTAAAGGTTGTAGAGACAAATTGAGGCCTTCTCCAACTCTTTTTATCTTTGATGGTTGAAATTTTAACTTAGTAATAATAAGGTTATTATATTCAACATGTCTCACCATGATCTCTTTTACTACCATATTTATGTTGGAGGGGATGGGATTCATATTAGTACAACCTACACATACTTGGGGGTCAGATATTAGGAATCTTGCTTAGCTTGATACATGATTTCTAGCCCCAGATTAATAATGAATATGGTTTGATTTTCTAAAGAGATAGTGCTCTAGGACACCTCTTTCAAGATGCACTTCTTTGGACATGATCATTAGAGCCATGACCCATAATGGCTTCAAGGTCTGGGGACCTGGCTTTATTTGGGTTAATTGGGATAGGATAGAGAGATTATAAACCCTCATATTCTAATGCTTCATCTTCTACTAGCATTTAATTCCTCAATCTATCATCTAGGTGGAGTTCAGGGTATTGCTTCAATAGATCCCTCCTTGGTGTGATTGTTGTGGGTTCTTCTTAATTGCTTCAGTTAGTGGTCGTTTCTTTCAATCAACTTGACCTTTTTAGATAATATTTGGACACTCTAGGTCAAATCCTACTATCTAAATGTGACTTAACCTAGGAGATTATAGAGGATATGTACAAACTGCATCAAAATCACTTGGATTTCCCTCATTGAGGGCATTAGCTTGAATATGCCATTTTATTATTTTGAGTGCTTTATGTAGATAAGTGACTCTTATTGTTAGGCCTATCTATACTAATAGACATTGGATGCACAACCTTAGGATTCCCCTTGGTTCATTCATAGTGGGCTCCCAATAGATTTGGTTTGTGATAGCTCACTGCATCACACACCTCAAAGGGAATTTTCAGCTATGTGACTTACAAGAGATGAAGTTGGGGGAGCACATTGTCTTCATATGTTCCATGTATTAGGAGATAGAATTGTTACATATTCATTGGATATATGATTGACTGATAACACTTGTTGTGTGCTTATTTTGTCACGAATCACATTTTTCTCATCACTTTTAAAGTTTTTTTTATTGCCTAGAGTCTATAGCCCAAGGACTAGGAACTAGGCCTTGCCTAGCTTTCCATTTTAAATTTAAAAAAAAAAAAAAAAATCATGTTGCAAATCTATTTTTTTAGCATTTGAAGGAAAAATCTGTAGGCATATCATGGATTCCTCCCTTATGTTGGAGGAGAGCTAGCCTTATGTGAGAAGGATGATCACCAAGGTGACAATGGGTGATGTCCTCAAGTAACTTTGGGGTTTGTATTTGACAATTGAATCTATATTTTGAAGAATATATTTGAGAGGTAGCAATGAAGTGCTTTTCCCCGTATATTTATGGAATTATTTTGTCCCAAAAACTTTGCAAACGCTAAATTTCTATTTTTTCTTATATCAATTTTAAATGCCTTTGTCTTTCACGACAATACCAGTTAGCAACCCTAAGGGCTATGTTTGACAATATTATGAATTCTTGCAAACCAACATCCCTGTGGAAGTGTTGATGGTTTAGTTTTTGGATCTATTTATGAAGATATTATCAACCACCACATGTTATTTATTTTGAGTAAATAACATGAGAATATACATAAATAATACAGAAATAAATAACTCTTTTATAATGTAAATGATACTATGTAAAGACAAAATTAATTTTGCATCAAAGTTACTCATTTGACAATATGAATTTTTTATGGTCATTGGAGTAGGTTTCATCTTCTTCAAAAGTTTGATGAGGAGAAAATAACTTGTTGAAGATGCCTAGTCGTTCATAATAGGAAGTGGTGGAAAAATAATCCTAATGAAATTATGGTTGAGGCTTTTCTGAATTATGATCATGGAAGTTACTCTTGAATCGTAAATGTGTTGAAGGTTCTAGCTCGATTACAGAGTAAATTTATGCTCTTCTCCTTTTAACTTCATTGAAGAAAAACAAAAATAGTGGTTTTGAGTCCTTTATGCAATTTTATTCTAAGTGTTGAATCCTTCTTTTGAATGTGTTGTGTTGGTTTTCATAAATTTTGTTGGTTTTCAGAAGAAGGTGATCTATAGTGATTGTTGGTCTTTTCTGCACCAAAATTTGTTGAGCTCTCCACCCACTCCAGTGAGCCTACACTAATTTGGAATGGGTGGATGCAACGAATGTTAATGCATCAATTTATCAACATGAATGAACTTTGAGACTGTGTGATCACTTTGCTGTAATGAAAAAATCACTTGACTAAGAGTATTGCTATGTTTGTGTCACAATTCTAATTTTCCACTTTGATCCACAAGAAAGTTGCCCATTGCAATTCACATTTTGTGTCGATTATTCTTTGTTATATTTCACCTTTGATACAACGATTGAATTTTAATGCCCATAATTTATGAATTTTGTGTTGAACTTATCTCACAAGCTTGGTTGATTTGTGATTCATTCTAGGATCAAACAACCTCACTTATGAGTTTTTGATCTCAACCACTCTCCTACAAGTTGGGGGGTGTTATAAATGACAACAAAACATTTGTGTGAAATTGTTGAGCTTGTGAAGATTGATGAAATTGCTGGGGTGGAGTTTTTGTTGCATTACACATGCAATCTAGATACATAATTGAGGGGACATTTCCACATTATCATCTTGGGTGTTTGGAAAATGTTGTTTCCTTGGAATTATTTGTTGGAGGTGTTATGAATTGTATGCAAAAGGCTATGGGTCAAGTCAAGTATGATAACATGAGTCTCTAGGTACTAGCAACAATATACTTGATAGTGTAATCTTTGTAACTAACTAACCATTGAGGCAATTAGTGTTTGACATAGCGAAACATCATTATCATTGTACTTCTTATATATACACATATATGTGAGAAAGTAAGGAAGCATAAGAAAAGGTGTAAGTGTGAAAAATAAAAGAAATGAGAAAGAACTGAGCCAAGTGCTAATATTTCTATAGTTGTTATAACATAAACATTTTTTGTACTTGAAAACAATCACAAGTACATGTGTACTTTCTTGATAGGTTGCATGACCTTCAAATATATTGGTATAAATTCTAATAAAAAACATTAAGGTTGGGTGTGTTTATTTTAGTGCACAACACATTGAAATAGTTTCAATGCACATATCAATTTTTACTCCTCTTAAAGATGGTGTCAGAGCCTAGTTTATTATGATCTGGGAGATTTGAAGGTTTGTATTAGAGTGTATGTTCTTCGATTCTAGAAGATATTGAGAGTTTCTTGTTGTTGTTGAAATTGTTAAGCAAGGGGGGTGTGGGGGGGGGGGGGGGAGGGAGATGACATTGAATTCAAGCATTCCCTTTCTAAACATCAAGTTGGTGTTAATTTTTGGGGTTACTGCAAAAGTGTTTTTTCTCTTTATTTGGTTTGAGAAATGAAAGATGAAATACCAAGAGAGTTCTTTCTTGCAAGTCACTATCTTTTTTATCTGTTAACTTTTTTTTTCCTGTAAGCTTCACAATTTGTTCTGTATGTGAACCCCTGTTAAAAATTGTATTTGTATATGCACTTGTGTAACTAGTCTTTGTGTTACACAATGCTTAACAAGAAACTAAGAGATGGCATATTGGATTAATAATGGAAGGTAGGACCATGGATTTGAGATACCTTGAAGAAAGAGTTGTATATAGTAGCTTGAAATTTGAAAGAGAATAAGGTGAGTTGTCACCTACAGCAGAGACTAAGGATCGACAAAACACATTGTATGTCAATGCTAGCAATGTAGTGTCTGGTACATATGTTGTTCCTAGAGGGGAGGATAATGGTGAAAAAAATAAGTATAGGAATATACGTGAAGATGAAGAGGTTGAGTGTCGTGTTGAGACAGGAGGAAAACATGATGTTGATGCAGATGATGATGGGGAAGAGAGTCCTCAAATATCGACTAAGGATAGTGAGAATGCTTCCGAAGCTGGTGATTTTCATGATGATGATGCCAAATGTAGCTCATGGTTCCCCTCTACGACCTCATGGTGCATAGGATACAGAGGAGACAGTGAAAGTGAAGAACTCTGTTGCAAAAGGTAGTGCAACAAGTATAATAAGGGAGAGTGATGGCAGTGCTAGAGACGATATCGCAAACACTAATGTGATACAAAAAACTCTGGGTGGTAATGGTGAGGAAAATTTAATAATGGGAACAGAAATCTCAGCCAGGGGTAGAATGAAAAATGGTGAGAGTGCCATCAAGGGAGATGGTGTTCATAAACTAACCAAAATGAGCATAAAGGTGAGGTGTTGCTGCAAGGTTTATCAAGATTTTATTTGGGAAGGTAGTGCTAGTGATAGGAGAAACACTTTAGGGTTTTTATTTAGTTTAGTTTCAGGCATGGTTTCTTGTTTCACAACAAAATAAACTTCCATAGCACTCATTTCAATAGGGGCAGAACATATGGAAGCCAATTCTACTTGTTTTGAAGCCATCTGGATTCACAAGTTTCTAGCAGAACTAATAGATGAGATTTTAGATCACACTACAATTTATTGTGACATTTAGAGTTGTACTAAACTCTATGGATATCCATTGTTCCATGATTGACCCAAGAATAGTGAGATCAGCCACCACTTTAAAGATAGTGTTCTAAAGAGACTTGAGCTCTCATAATAGATTCCAACAGATCAAAAAATTGTTAATATATTGACTAAGCAACTAAAAGGGAAATTTAGTGTTTTCAGAGAGCAACTTGGTGTGCTGGAGAACAATTTTGTCGATTCATAGTTCTATTGTTTATTTAGTTTCCTGTATGAATTGTATAATAATGCAGAAATATGTTTACCATGAAAATTTCATTAATAGGCTTAATAATATTTAGTGATTGCGGGGTACTGATGTTGATACTTATGGTATTATCAATTTAGCATAGAATTTCCCTCATCGAAACAAAGCAGCCTAGGGGAAAGGTACTCTCCCTGACACATAGATGGAATCCCATAAGAGGGGGTGCAATAGGTATGGCATTATCGAAAATTTAGAATTCCCAGCTTATGGTGGGACTGGGGTAGCTGAGGATGGAGAATTTACTTTTAGCAGACATGTCATCACCCCACCTCATGGAGGATATTCCGAGAGGAGTAGCTATCATTGGTTAGGAGGAGGTTATTGCTGATTCAATAGAATATAAATTTAATGACAGTATGATGTCTTCTGAGTTGTCTTGTACAATGTAATGCTTTATGGAAAAATGGCTATGGTTAGCTCATAGACAAAATATTCCTTTTATGCATGTTGTATTTAGTTGGTTATTAGTGTGGTTTTTATCATACAATATTTTTAGAAGCTACCTTCTAACCTGTTAGTGCCAAGAGGATCACAAGCTAAGAAGGCTGAGTGTCAAGAGACATGATTAGAACAATTAACATAATATAGTTGCTTTCATGATGTGAGAAGTAAAACTATTTGTATGCATTCTTGTTGAGCTAAGGGAGAGACAAAACATATATTAGTCTCATATTCAAGGTGCAGAAGACATGATCAGAACAATTAACATAATATATTTTCTTTCGTGATGTGAGAAGTAAAATTGCTTGTATGCATTCTTGTTGAGACAAGGGAGAGAGAAAACACATAGTAATTTCATATTCAAGGTGAATATGAGTCTTGAGAGTAGAGAGGGCATCTTGATGTCTTATTGTGGATATCTTAGTTGTGGCTGAGACATTGTGTAATTGATTGCTAATATCTTGAATAAGAAAATAAAAGGGAAATTCAGTATGTTCAGAGAGCAACTTGATGTGCTGGAGAACACTCTTGTTGATTCATAGTTATTTTGTTTCTTTAGTTTCCTATAGGAATTATATAGTAATGTAGAAATATGTTTACCATGAAAATGTCATCAAAAGGCTTAATCATCTTTGGTGATTATGGAGTACTGATGTTGATACTTACGATATTATCAATTTAACATAGCATTTCCCTCATCTAAACAAAGCAAGCTAGGGGAAAGGTACTGTCCCTGATGTATAGATAGAATCCCATAGCAGGGGGTGTAATAGTTATGGCATTATCTGAACTTTATAATTCCGAGCTTATGGTAGGACTAAGGTAGATTAGGATGGAGAATTTACTTTTAGCAATCATATCATCAGCCCACCTCATGGAGGATCTTCCGAGAGGGGTAGCTATTATTGGCTAGGAGGAGGTTAGTCCTAATTCAATAGAATAGTAATTTAATGAGATTATGATGCCTAGTGAGTTGTCTTGTGCAATGTAATTGTTTATGGAAAATTGGATATGGTTAACTCATGGAAAAAATATTCCTTCGAGGCATGTTGTATTTAGCTGTTTATTAATGCGTTTGTTATCATAGAATAGTTGTAGAAGCTACCTTATAACCTGTTTGTGCCAAGAATATCACAAGCGAAGAAAGGTTGAGTGTCAAGAGACATGATAAAAATAGTTAGCATAATATACTGGCTTTCATGATCTAAGAATTAAAACTGCTTGTATGCATTCTTGTTGAGCCAAGGGAGAGACCAAACACATAGTAGTCTCATATTCAAGGTGCGAAGACATGATCAGAACAGTTAACATAACATACTGGCTTTCATGATGTGAGAAGTAAAACTTCTTGGATGCATTCTTGTTGAGCCAAGGGAGAGACATAACACATAGTAGTCTCATATTCAAGGTGCATATGAGTCTTGAGAGTAGAGAAGGCATCTTGATGTCTTATTTCGAATATCTTAGTTGTGGCTAAGCCATTGTGTATTCAATGTATTGTGTCTTTTTTTTTTTTTAGTTACATGTTACTTTAATTTTTAGATGTCACCCTCTCTCCAAGACCTTTCTTATGAATTCTTTTGGAACTTAATTTTCCTTAGGCACAATAATCATTACTATTGTTTGTTTGGGGCTTGAGAGGATTCTCCTCTGGGACCATCTTAATAAGAATTTAGGCCTAGTAGGTTGTATTGAATTTTATTTTTTAAGTTCTTAACATGAACCTTGTCTGCCTTGGTTTAGGAATTCCTCAATTTTTGCATTAAAAGGTGGTTTCTGAAAATTACTCCATCCATATTTGTATCGTTATGCAGAGAAACCTTTTTGCATGCTAACGTTTGTTTCAGTTACCTGTTATGATGCATTTTCAAGTGTCCACACTTATTTTTATTCATGTTAAAAGCTAGTGGACACTGAATTATTTGGGTTACCATATTACAAGTTTATTCCAGTTGACTTGTAATGTTGCAAAATTCATTTTGTCATTTTCAATTTTTTATCATTGATTGTAGACTAAACAAGCTGAGAATTTAAACTTATTTCTTAGCACATTTTGAAATTTAATGCTTTATGTAGGCTTGAAAATATGGATCTAATGATGAAACATGGATTCAATGCGTGGAAAGTCCATCAGCAACATTTGGAAGCATTTTTAGTGAGGTTGGTGGAACAAATCATTTTTTTATTCTATTAAATTAAGTATTTTAAAATTTTATCTATGATGAAATGTAGGCCAAGATGTTTGCCTTTGTGAATTTTATAATGAAGGTTTAAATGTCACATTCATGGATATAATGTGTGGGATATGATAGAAATTATTTACATTGGACGTATCCCTCTTTTTTTGCAGAAATATAGTTCCCCACTCACCTGCCTATTAGGTGTTCCAAGCGAGGATGTTGGTTCCTTGTCATTCCCCCATGGACTTCCCCTCTCTTTCTCCAATTTTCAGATGGAATATGGTAGTAACTGCCATCTGAAAGCCCTACTAGTAAGCCCAAGGGACTCCAGTATATTTGATCTTGAGACCTCTAAACTTTTGCACAAGAGCCTCAATCAATTGAGCTAATCGAGCTCAATATAGGTACCTTTATTTTCCCAAGAAAAACCTTGTGGGATCCCCCTCTTTTTGGTATATATGGATGGAGGGTGGCTCACCCACCAGCCAAAATATTGGCTGGTAATCCTAATGGAATCAACTAGACTTGAAACCCAACAGTCTTTTTACTGCCCACAACAGTCTCCTTGTTGAAAAATATAACTCGATTAGGAACTTATTGCACATAAATAAATGTGAACATGCATGAATTTGTTAAAGACATTTCTATGGTCACCACCTTCAAAAGGTGATCACTAACCCTAGCTTGCAAATTCACTCGTAAAAAATAAATAAATAAAAGTGAAAGTTTTATGTTTTAAAGTCAACTAGTATTACGAATCTAAATGAAATTTTCTATAATTTATAGAATATTACCGACTTAAATTAGGATTTAATATTATCCATACATATAATGATCTAGATAGAATAATTCCCCTAAAAATTCAATTTATATACCAATTATTCCCTTAAAAATATCAATCCAAAAGGTCGTCACTATTCTACTACATACAATTTCTGTCAGGAGATGGATTATCTCACCAGGTTGCATGGAAAGAAATATATTATATGGTTAGTTGACTATGAGATTACAAACAAAAGTGTATTAAGAGGTGTGATGACTCTTGGTCCTCAGGAAGGTCTTAGCAAGGGAATAGAAGGGAGGGCTCAACCTCTGCCATATGCTAAGATCACTCTAGCAGATATTCCACCATTCACATCTCTGAGTAATAGATGAGAATGTGAATGTCCGATTTCCGATTGCAATTCTGACTAGATGGCAGTTGTTATGACAGATGAAATTTTGACAAGGACTTATGCTGCATAAAAGCATTTATTTTCAAAATCATGTTTCCAGGAAATATTTTTTTTGGATAATGACAGAAGAGAGTTTAAGAATTCATACTCATTAGGTGACAGAGGTGGGAAGACTGCAAATGACGAATTTCAATTGCAATAACATTCTTCTCAACGAAATTTGATTTCACAACTCACTAAGGTTCAACTTAGGAAAAAAGCTGAAATGGAAATCACATAATATTACAGGTGCACTCCTTTATAAATCTTCCATTCATTTTCATCATCTCTTTTAGAGAAGTCGACAAGCTTCCCTGAGTTTTTATTAATTTTTCATAGCATACCATCGAGTGTGGAGATTTGAAGTAGGTATTTTTTTGTGTAGATGAACTTAAAGCACCATTATCCCATTCAACTATGGTTTCACTTTGGATATTAGATTATTTTGTCAAGAAATATGTTGAAATTGATCTTTTGGGGAATCTACATACACATTTATGAAAGTTTGATCCTTTATTGCTAAATCAGGGACAACTTACTGAAGGGTAGTTTGAAATTTTGTGTTTGTTCTTATTCAAGTTTGAATTTATTTCACGACTGCTATATTCTATGCTCATGTGAGATTATGAATTATAACTGTATATAATTTTGATGTTTCTAGGTTGGAGACTGCACTATTTTTATTGGAAGATGCTACTATTGATGCACCCAAGGCTCTTGAGTTCCTTGGTAGGATTCTTGCAAACATCTTGTTGAAGGGATATTCTTTATTCAAGATATAGTAAGGGTAATCAAGGATGGAGTTACAGAGCCGGGAAGAATATTAGAAAATGGTCATGCAATAGAAGTTCTTGGAATTGTTTTGGAAGATATTAAGAGACTGAAGGGGGATGTTGTATTATCTGATTTGTAAAACAAATTAGGATTTCATTTAGAAAGCCTCATGCCCAAGAAACGAGGGGATTTTGAGGTATTTCTCAAAAAGAAAATTTCAAGTTAGTTTTCTCAGAATTTTAATGCCTAATCAATTTTGTGTTTTATCTATGATCTCTCATGTTGACCACTGAATGATTGGTTAGTTTTTAGCTCGTGCTCTGACTAAATATGCATAAAAATCTTACCGTAAAGTTTTTTCATGTTCATGTTTGTCTTTCCATCCTTTAGATGAGTTTTTATGAAATAAAACAGTTTGTACCATTAGATAGATAGTAATACATTATTGGCCTTAAATTAGCTTCTTGTAGAGATATAGATGAAGTAAACATAAGGCTCTGAAATATTAGTATTACACAACCTATCAGCTTTGTAACCTATCCTATTTTATATGCTCGAACAACCCTGCCCTATGTCGGGCATTGTTAATATTTACAATGACTGATAGGAACCTACTATTGTCATCTATGGGTTTTATTCCCCTTTTTCTTGGAATATATTGTGTTATTAACTTATTTATAAATTTATATATATATATAAGCATATATGACGTTCCTAACTCATTCGTTCCAAACTTGTTTGATTGTGATCATGAAAAATATTGGAGATTTAAAAGGTTAGGTCGAAAGCGGGGTGATTATTTTGGCACAAGTGGATTTGATTCAGGGGTAAGCTTCTAGAAATTAATGACATAACACAATATATCCATGAATATCTATAGTGTATACAATGAAAAAGTTAAGCCTTACTCTGTGCATTCAAATGTTGAAGCAACAACAGCTCCAAAACATCAACTCAAACAACTAGAGTCTCATGATGTGTTTGGTATAGAGCCTTTAAAATTAGTGATATATGATGGGAAAAAAAGGTTTTATTTTGTAAACCTTGACTCTTAAATTAAAGGATAAAGTATTGATAATCCAAATTCATGTATTACAGACACAAAATAAGCAACTCTATCTAGCATTTGATGACCAACAAGTTCAGTTGAAGTCAAGTAGTTTGTTGAAGCATGTTTCTGATGGAAAAAAGACATTCTCAAGATATTTTTATAAATATGAATCCATTCACAGTAAGCCCTACCCTTCACTCATAAACATAAAAAAGAACGTTTTGTTAGAAGGGACCAATTTTTAAGTTATGATCTTTCCTTGGGTTGTGGTGATACACTAAAGAGTGATTGTTATATTTCTGATGTCGAAGTTAGTCCAAATATGTCATCTACTCCTATTGTTTATTTTCCTATAGAGGCCTATACAAACATGGCCACTGGTACTGGTGTGGAGAAATTTTCATCTCATTTAAATTCACTTGCATTGACAGAAATCAAGGAAGTGAAAATTTTAGTAATTTAGGGCAGTCATCTAGCATTCATCAATAGAACTTGAAGTAGGCAGGTCTTCCTAGTGTAGTAAAAGATGAAGTTCATAATTATAAAAAAGGTATATTCTTTTATCACCATAAAAAAAATTTCTAAACTTGGACAGTTTACATTGTTCCTAGTCATGGTCTTAGATAGGTGTTGGGTCATTTCATGCTTTAAAGGGTAGGTGATAGGGTAAGATTCTCAAAAGTCTCATTTTCATATCCAAATAAAGTTTGACAACCTTATTCCATGGTTTAAAAGTCCCATATCCTGTTTAGAAGTCATTTCTTAAACCTTTTGAAAAAAATTTGGAATTAGCCATGAAACCACACTTTCGTAGCACAAAGAGTGTAAAAAACATGTTTTGCGCTACGAAAGCGCTTCTACTTTTGTAGCGCTTTTCCATGAAAATAAATTAAGTGCACTACAAAAGTGCGGATTCGTAGCGGATCATGTCAAATGAACAAAAATTTCAAATTCTATTAATTTTACATCATTAGGTGTCAACTAGGGGTCATTTCTAAAGCATGCAACCATTCAAATCCATCATTTCAAATGTAGAGGTCATCATGATAGGTGAGTTAAAATTTGAAAGGGTTGGTCTTTTGTTTCATTTCTCATGCAAAAACACTACTGCATGCCTTTTTCGAGTACTAAGTTGGTGGTAATATCATACCAAAGCTTCCTTCATATATTTTCAAGCGAGGTTGAATACCATTAACAAGTGAGGTTGACTACCATATGGAGGCAAGGCTGATTGTTTTGAAATCAAGCGAGGCTGATAAAGAGAAATTCAAGCGAGGCTGATTTGTAACAGAAAATTCAAAGGAAAGGATGACAGAAGAAAAGAAAAACCACAGGTCTGGACATTGTTTAAGAACAGAGCCTGAATGCACAGAGGCCCTAGTCAAAGATAAATCAATATTGGAGGCTTTCAAGAAAACATAGTGTTGGAAATTTTGTGAAAAATTGCAGGGAGGACACAGTCAAGTGAGAAAGGAGTTTGCCCTACATTTCACTAGCTCAAACACAAAAATTGGAATCCTAAACTTTTCAATTACTCCTGAAATCATATCTTTGGTGACAGAGGTTCCTAGGGGGCAAGAGATATGGTTCAAAGGCTTCAGATTCGACATGCATGAATGTGAAGTATTTCTAAAGCTTTAATTTGCAGAAATAGACTTAAATAAGGAAATTCCGAGGAGCTACATCAAAGACACCTATGCAAATTTTATCTTCAACATACAAAGGTATTTTACCTATGAGGGAAGGTATCAGAAAGTATATTCATATCATTTTAAACTTCTATTTCACTTTACTGGCATGATTTCTCTAGAATTTCCATTATTTTTGTATAGAAGTATAGCTAATATGGTAGATAAGGTGCAAATGAAATCTCAAGGATGTGAAACTTCCAGTTTTCATAATGCTCTAATTAAAGTGATATTTTTACATGAAATCCAAAGGATCAAAAGGGAATGGTGATTATTTATGTTTTTATGTGGTTTTGGAGTGGAAACACAAGCTACAGGTATTAACCCTAAGGCTAAAGAAATCCCACCAGCAGAAAATAGTAAGCCTGTAATGACAAGATCAAAAAGATTTGTTAAGCTAAAACCTAGAAAGCTGGTGAAAGAGAAAGTGCGTAAAGCATCAGTTGTTATTATTGAGACTCCTCAACCTACAAAACAAAAGATAGCTGAAGTTAAAGAAATGACACAAGAACAGCCAGCTAATAAACCAGTTCAAAGGAGTTTGACTAGAAGTCAAATTGAAAAGGAAAAGGGTAAAGCAGTGATTCAGGAGAGAGTCCAGGCTTAAAAGGTAACTTAAATGATATTTTAAAAGCCATTTATATTGAAGAATACCCTTTAGTACTGGAAGATTTCATAAAATTTGATGAAGGAAAACCGAAGAAGATGAAATCTTCTAAGAAACTGGAATTCGAGGATGAGGTTGCAGCATTTGTATTCAAGCCCAGAAAGCCTTTAACCAGACAATCCAAAAATATGTAAGTGCTTAATATTGAGTTAGAGAAAACAGAGGAAGCTGCCACTATTCATGAAGAGTTTATAGACCTTTCATCACCAATACCTGAAGGTGACAAAAATAGGGTATTTTCCACTCAAAAAGAAAAAACCAGTTATGAAGAAATGGAAGAAAGGTTGAAATTAGATAATTACGAAATTGCTAGACTATGGAAGAGAGCAAGAAGGTATGTTGTTGAAAATAAAAATTTCAAGAGGATAAAGTCTCTCTGGGAAGTTGAAAGGGTTTCCAAACCAGAAACAAGCAACAGTGAAGCTCAATATTTTACTTGGACTATACCTGTAATTAAAGAAGCTAGATTTGTAAGAATTCTGAATTTTCAGTTGAGGGCTACCAACAGGAAATTGAGGAGACATATTGAAGACATAAAAATACAGTTGACCAAATCTGAAGAGAAGCTACAACAACAATGAAACAGGGAAGTAAGTGATAAATCCTTAAAAACTGTTTTTTCATAAAGAAGAAGATCAATTTTGAGGAAGAAAATATTTTAAAGCCAAGTTGTTTTGCTTTTTGATGTTGATATGAATCTTTCAAGAGTTTTAAATATCCTCAAATAGTAAATTTTTTAAAACTGTGTTAAAGGGAGAATATGCAACAGTTTCGTAGCACGCTACAAAACTGCTGAAGATGAGTTTTTGACATTTTTCATATGTATTTTGGAGGTAAGGATTTCTTGGTTTCAAGTTTTGATTCTGCTGGTGGAAATATGAGGATCGCAGATGAATAATCAGATTGGAAAGCGAAAGAAATATGGGTTAAAAGAAGTGTTTTATAGTGATATAAAAACTGCGCTATGAAAACAGGCTATTTTCGTAGCACATTTATATCTCATATCCTTTTCCATTTTTTCGAGGATCTATTTTTACACAGGTGGAAGATTGAAGTTTTAATGGAATATTATCACATGTGACCTATATGAAGCAGTCATCAATGCCAGAAAAGCTGCTCTAAGATAATCATGGAGGTTAAGGGCTAAAAAGCAAGAATTATGTCTCCTGGTTTTTAGGACAATTAGGTCATGAATCAGCAGGGTTTACAATAGGGCTGGAGGTATAATAAAGGTTGAATACATGGATTAGAAGTTGTCAAAGAAATTATTTAATTTTTAGATAAGGTTGTTTGAAACATGTTTAGGATTTTCACTCCTATTTGAATTAGGACTCATAAAAGAGAGTTAACTATCAATATGTAATTAATAGTTTGTTTCATGAATAGGATAGGTGTCAAGGATAGAATTCGAATTCTCCTAATGATGGATCATGGAATCCAAGATTCTAAAGGCTCTATATGAATCATTAGGTTGAATTCATCAAGGTTGAAATTTTTATTAGCAAAAGAAGTTGTGTTATTGTAGGAGACTATGTGTTGTTGAACTTGATACCGAGATTGGTTTTACTACTCAAGATTCACAAGGGGTTTATGTGTTTGATATTTCTATGGCCTTTTTCAATTACCTATTTGCAGTGGTATGAGAATGTGTTACTTATAATTCGTTGGATAATGATCTAACTTCCTTCACATGCTTGTAGATTGTGTTTATTCACTGTGTTATTGTTTCACTTATAAACCTAAACTCCAAGTGCCTTGACTTCCATGTTTAGTTGATTATGATGTTATGTTGAAGAATAATTTTACTCCATGTCCCAATAGATCTTTGCTAATTTGTAATTCAACTAGTTATACATTTGTGTCCATTTTTATTTCTAGAGTTAGCCATCTAATCATTAATTAAAAATCTTAAACCTGTTTAGAGAGCCCTCTCAGATTGAGGAGGCTAAGCCTCAGCCAAAAGTTTGGTTGGAAAGAGTTACTCAGATTCTACTTGAACAGCAGCCTATCAGGGTCAGAATTTGTGATAACATATTGTACCAAACCAATTTTGACTTCTATAGCAACAATACCAATGAGTGTGGATCAAAACTTGAAACAAGGGCTACTTCTTCTATAAATAAGGGAAACAACTCTCCAATTACGTCTGTACTTGAATTTTCATCATGCATAGCGTCAACATTTTTTACGACTAATCCAACAGTAGTCCAGGGCATGTATGCACCCACACCGTTATTCTCTATCCAAAATAATGGTCTATGTTAGCATCCAGGCTCAGCCAGTAAGACAGGAGCACTACAAGAATTAAGTGGAAATTTGAAGCTTCCAGATCCTCATTCTGTTTTGGGAAATTATTCAAGGAATTTACATATTGATGCATGCAACTCTTTAGGTATGCACACATCTATTTTTCCATCCACAACTTCAACATTTGCAAGCCATAGCATGGCATAAATCTAATGCACATTTGGAACTTTGGTATCATTATCTATAGATCAAGGCCTCTGTATGTCCAAAGGACATATTTCGTGCGGAAGAAAAAAATGGTAGTTGTTTAATTTAAGAACCAAGAAATGCATGGTTTCAATAGCCTCGAGTTGAGACCAGGTCAGCAGAAGAAAGAATTTCTAAAGAGCCCCTCATTGAAACCAAGTTAGTAGAACAAGGAATTTCTAAAAAGCCTCATATAGTGCCCAAAGAAAATGAAGAGAGAGGTCAATATCTTGAACTATCAAGTGGATTAAAAAAATATATCCAAGTGTCTTCTTCTCAAATTTACTTTGATAAGGATGGTACCAGCAAAGAAACATCTAGCAGTCGCAAAAAACACTATGATCTAAAATCATTCTTTTAGGTTAATGATAAAATCTATAAAAAACTAGGTAAGATAGGTAGTGGTAGTAGCAACGAAGTACCCAAAGTTATATCACTGGACTATACCAATTATGCCCTTAAAAAAATCAAGCTAAAAGGAAGTGAATATTCTAATGCATACAGTTTCTATTAGGAGATGGATTATCTCACTAGGTTGTGTGGAAAGAACTCTATTATACAGTTAATTAACTATGAGATTATAAGCAAAAGTGTATTCAGGGGTGTGATGACTCTTGGTCCTCAGGGAGGTCTTGGAAAGGGAATAGGAGGGAGGGATGAACCTCTGCCATATGATAAGAGTGCTCTTGCTGATATTCCACCATTCACATCTCTAAGGAATAGACGAATAGGTCCAGGTCTGATTTCAAGTTGCAGTTTTGACCGGATAGTAGTTAGTATGACAGATGAAATTTTGACAAGGACTTATGCTGCATAAAAGCCTTTATTTTAAAAATCATGTTTCCACGAAAGAAATTTCTTGGATAATGACATAATAGAGTTTAGTAATTGATACTCATTAGGTGACAGAGGTGGGAAGACTACAAATGTTGAATTTCAACTACAAGAACATTCTTCTCAAAGAACTTTGATTTCACAACTCACTAAGGTTCAACTTGGGAAAAAGGATAAAATGGAAATCAAATAATATTACACGTGCATTTATTTACAAAGCTTGCATGCATCTTCACTATGTATTTTAGATAAGTCGACAATTTTCCGTGATTTTTTCTTAATTTTTCATGGCATACCATCTAGTGTGAGAGATTTGACAGAGGTAGTTTTTTTTGTAGATGACCTTAAAGCACCATTGTTCCATTAAACTATGGTTTCGCTTTGGATATTAGATTATTTTGTCAAGAAATATGTTTAAATTGATCTTCTGGGGAATATACATACACATTTATGCAAGTTTGAGCCTTTCTTTCCAAATCAGCGACAACTTACTGAAGGGTAGTTTGAAATTTTGTGTTTGTTCTTATTGAAGTTTGAATTTATTTTAAGACTGCTACAGTCTATGGTCATGTGCAATTATGAATTATAAATATATATAATTTTGATGTTTCTAGGCTAGATATTGTGCTATTTTCATTGGAGGATACAACTATTGATGCGCCAAAGTCCCTTGAGTTTCTAGGTAGGATTATCGCAAAACTGGTTGTTGAACCGATATTCTTTATTCAAGATATAGAAAGGGAAATCAAGGATGGAGGTACAGAGTTAGGAAGATTATTAGAAAATGGTCGTGCAATAGAAGTTCTTGGAACTATTTTGGAAGATATTAAGAGACTAAATGGGGATCCTGTATTATCTTCTTTGTACAAAAAATGAAGATTTCATTTAGAAAGCTTCATGCCCAAGAAACGAGGGGATTTTGAGGTATTTATCAAGAAGAAAATTTCAAGGTAGTCTACTCACAATTTTGATGCCTGGTAAATTTTGTAGTTTATCTGTGATATCTCATGTTGAAAAGTGAATGTTTGGTTAGTTTTTAGCTCGTGCTCTAACTAAATATGAATAAAAATCTTACCGTTAACTTTTTCCTGTACACATTTTTCTTTCCATCCTTTACATGAGTTTTGATGGAATAAAACAGTCTCTACCATTAGATAGTTAGTAGTACATTATTGGCCTTAAAGGATATTCTTGTGGAGATATACATGACGTAAACAGAAGGCTCTGAAATATTACTACTACACAACCTATTATCTTTTTAACCTATCCTATTTTATATGCTCGAACAACCCTATCCTGTGTCAGACATTATTAAACTTTGCATTGACTGATAGGAACCTACTTTTGTCGTCTATGGGGTTTATTCCCCTTTTTATTGAAATATAATGTGCTATTAAATTATTTATAAATTTATCTATATTTATAAATATATATGACATTCCTAACTCGTTCATTCCAAACTTGTTTGATTGTGATCATGCAAAAGAATTTTTTTTAAGAGCGAAGTAAATCGGTCGTATAGTGGCCTCAATAAATTGTTATTTTTTTAAGGATATAAAAAGGGTGATATAAATAAATATTTATGTTGTATACGGTCGAATAAATTATCCATAAGTGACAAGGATGTGTCAGTCATGGAAAAACTACAGTGGTTGAAAAAGGGTCAAACCCTACTACCAATAGGAAAATAAAATTGCGCGAAGAAGGGGTCGCTGACATTCCGGTTGGTAGAAAAGGATATACCAGTATCACCTTGAAGAATCACGTAGTTGCGAGTGTATTTTTCCATGAGAGGTGGGAAGGTATGGTCGATAGTTGTTGGTGGAAGAACTGTGGCCTGCACGCAAGCCTGCATTCGACAAAAACAAAACCATAAGAAGCATAAGGTGGCAACTCCCCAAGAAGGAAGCAACACGGGCTAGAGTAGTTGAGAGCACTCAACCATTGAGAAATCACGAGGGAAAAAACACAAAAATGACCGATATAAGGGCAATTGTTAGCACAGTTTGTGGATGGAGAAGTGTTATCAGAGCTAGCTAGACCTGTGTCAGTGCAGGTTTAGTAGCCACCACGTGTGGTTGAGTAGCCTAGTTGAAGCCGCAATGGTAGAGTAGCCTAGTTGAAGCCATCAGGCACAATCCAAATAAGAATTGGAGCAACTGTAGTTGAGAAGCAGGGAAGCGCATAGATTGTAGTGATAGGTAAGCAGGTGGGTTGTCAGGTCGGGTGTAGGAGCGTGCATCAAACCTCCTGCGCCTACATCCAAATAGTCTTGCCTTCAAAATGGTCCATGTTATCAAATATAGTTATTTAATAAATATACATCATCACATGTCATATTTGGGAAAAGAGTTGTAGGGAATCTCCATAATTTCCTCACCACGCATATCTTTCCTTGTACCAAATCACTAACATTCATACATAGACTTTACTAAATAATGTATCTTTTCTCTCTTCAACATCCCATAAATGTAATGAACAATTTCCTCAAGATGTTTTTTTATCAACGAAATTTTCCTCATGAGAAGGTGTCTTATCTTGAGGAGCAATTTTCTCATCAATGGAGCATTTTGAGGGAATTTATAAAGAGGAAGATAGACTAAATTTAAGAAACATAGTTAAAGATGATTTCATATTTCGCTAGTTCTGTAGGTGAGGTGGGTAATGAGGCATTGATGGATCAAATATCAAAGGAATAATTACAAAAAAAAATTCATTGTTTCCAAAAGTATAAGAACCCTCAGTCACTTTGCACAACAATAGAATTCTTCTAGGGTTTCTATGACTTCCTTCAAACAAGCCAACTAACAATTTCTGATAAATTAAAATACCCAAGCGGGATTTGAGAGCACTCAATTCAACATTTCAAGCTCTAATCCCAAAAATTAGACAAGAATGAGATGATTTCAAACCCATATCACTATGTAATTGCGTCTACAAAATCATTGCAGAAATTATTGCATGTAGGGTCAAAATCCTCTAAGTTGATTTCATGTCATTAGAAAAAAATTTCATCCTTCCTTAGAAATAAATCCATTGCAAAATAGGAGTAGCCCAAGAAGGGATTTATAACATCAAACAAAAAAATTACAAGAAATTTTAGTGATTTTGTCTTTCCAAGCCATATGGTAGAGAAAACTGGCTTTATTTAGGGCTACTCATCCATATAGGGTTCAGTGTGCAATTGATTAACTAGATAATGAACTATCTTTCCTTTATATCTTTGCAATTATAATTAATGGCTGAACATATTCATCTATCATGCCTACAAGAGACCATGGGTAGGTATGACTAATGGTTCCATTGTTATTTTTGACTGTAGAGAAGTTGGTCTCAACAGAGTTAAAACAGAGTAAAAAAGAAGTACAAGCTTGACAAGTATACAAATAGGGATTGCCATAAACTTGGCATATTTACCCTTTGTTGATTGTGTTTTTCTTTTTGATGATAGGACCAAGGCAGATGCAATTATGCGAAGGACCCCACCCTTAAAGACCTGAAATTACTACATTAAAAACTACCAACAACTAAGGAGCTACAAGAATCAACACCATATTTGATTTGAACTGAAATAACCTTATTATCTCCGAGTATATCCCTAATCACAATGGTGAGTAGATTCTCCTCATGGGTTATTTCTCTTATTCTATCTATTAGCAAAATCCACAAAATCTATCCCTACATTTTAATCTTGGGAAATATATATATATATATATATATATATATATATATATATATATATATATATATATCATTTAAATTATCCATATCTCTTGGAGCCCAAAAATACATTTTCCTCTGATAATCTTCTCTATAACGTAAAAATAAACCCTATTACAAGCTGAAGGACCATTATGTCCTCTTCAGTATTGACGAAGTATGATGGAATGAAATTAGGTGAAGACTAGATTTAGGTTTACTATGTTAGAACATAGGTTCATTGAGATGACGACCTTGGTTTGAAGATATCCACCATACAAATTAGGACCACCTAAACTTATCGTTTCCATCTCTCTTTCATCATCAAGATTAACATACTGAGGACCTATAACCCATGGAGGCCCATGGTATTAATTCCAATGTAATTTATTACAATAAATGCCATTTCTTATTATGAGATTTACCACATCTAAAAATGACATCATTCACATCATTTTGAAGGAGTCTAAAAATTAGGTCAACATAATTTTTTTCACATTTAAAACTTCCCTCACATTTGTTAATTCTTGAAGCTCGAGCACTTTCATAACAAAAATAGGAGAATTCAAACAAAACAAATGGTCCACTCACTTTTATTTGCTAATATTATAATGAAGTTTTATTAGAGACACTGTTTGTTTATTTGTTTTGGATAGAAAATGGTTTTCCTCTAGTTTTATGTGACTTTCAATTTATCATATGTAGCATGTTAAGAAATGGGAAAGAATAAATTGTGACATTTATCTTGCAGAAATTTATGCGGAAGGAAAGTTTCTTTGACATTGTTGATGTTGAGGTATATGTCGTATAAACTATTTATAGTCTAATTTAGTTTATATTCTAGTGTTCATTGTCTTTCATGTCTTACATTGCATTTTATCTTCTTTTGTTTTTAGAAAATGAAATCAGTATTCATGGTAAGAAGCAGGAATTGAAAAAAAAAGAGAGAAATAACATTGGAGAGACAAATGAAAAGAGAGAGAGAGGAGAACCGGTATGGGGATGCCTTTAGAGCATGAAAAATTTTAGGGGCTAAGATTCGCAGGTGGGGTAATTTTCCATATTTTTTCCAAAAAAAATATTCGCCAATTTCAATTTTCTATAAAAATGATTCGCCAAAATTTTAGAATATAAAGTTATTTTATGTTAAATTACCCAACATTATATAGAGAGTATATATAAAATCATTATAAATATGAATAATTTTATAAATACATCAATAAACATTTTATCGTTTACATATTAGGGACTACTGAGATTCGCCAAGTTTTTAAAATTCAAGATAATTTTCTGTCCTTAAAAATTTCCCTGCCTTAGATCCAATATATTGCCTAAGACACACATATAAATACTAACGATCAAGTATTCAGAGTTGGTGAATTCACCTGTAATGCCTTGACAACACAATGATAAAGATTTGAAGTGATGAAACATCATTTCATGTGTAAATTGTAGTCCAACTAATATTAAGTTGGAAACTCATATTTTAATACATTAACATTTCATGTAATATAATTTATGTGGTTGAAATTATTTATAGTCGCACTTGATATTGTTTAGTATTGTGATTAGCGTATGTAACTGTGTGTTTTCATATTAGAAAAACATGCACATTGTATGACATTTTTAAAATCATAAAAATTAATTTATGTTGATTAATAATGAACATAAAATCAATTTAAAAATACTAAATTAGTAATTTATATTGATTAATGATGAACACCAACAAAATGAATATATGAATAAATTAGTCATTTATAATGATTATTAATAAAAGTAAATGAAATGAATATAAACTGCTAAATTAGTCATTATAATGAATATAAACTACCAAAAAAATATAAATGACTATTGCAAATGATGAATTTATGGTTACAAATGAGAACTAAATTTTGCATATATACGACTATTAGTAGCTAATTTATAGTATCTTATAACACGACTAAAATTTAGTCATCTTTTGTCATTAATTTGTTTCAAACGATGACCAAATTTTTTCAAATATATGACTATTAGTAGCTAATCTACATTAGCTTATAACACAACCGAAATTTAGTCGTATTTCCTTGGTCATTAATTGGTTTCAAACGATGACCAAAATTTGCATATAAATGACTCTTAGTAGCTAATTTAGAGTATCTTATAACACGACCAACATTTTGGTCATATTTTTTTGGTAATTAATTGGTTTCTTGAGGTGATCATATAGTAATATATTTTGTTGTATATTTGGTCACTAATTGTGACAATTAATGACCAAATCAATGACCAAATCAATGAGTAAAGTAATGACCAAATTAGTGTCTATATTAATGATCAAATTAATGACCAAATATACTATTGGACAACAAAATTGAGATAACCAATTAATGACAACTAGAAACAACTAAAATTTGGTTGCATTATAAGATACTAGTCCTGTATATGTAAATTTTAGACATGTTTTTAGTAATTAATTAGCCATTTTGTATTAGTGGAGAATGACAAAATAAAGAGGAAGATTTTGGAGCTACTGTTGAAAGGTCAAATCCATCGAGTTCATCACCCTATGGGAGCCCATTTGTGTTGGTGCAGAAGAAGGATGGGTCTTGGAGACTCTTTATTGACTATCAGGCACTGAACAAGATCACTGTCTCAGATAGGTATCTGATCCCGCATATTTATGACCTTCTGGACAAACTTAAGGGTCCAAATATTTCAACAAGATCAAGTTGAATTCAGGATATCACTAGGTACTAATAGAACCATCTGATGTGTGGAAGACGACCTTCAAAGCCAAGGAGGTCCCTTTTTAATGGTTGGTCATGCCTTTCAGGTTGATGAATGCTCCCACAACCTTCATGAGGCAAATGGCTGACACCTTGCAACCATTCACCAGCTGATTCATGGTGGTGTATTTGGACGAAATCCTGATCTTCAATCAAATTTGGGAAGAGCACCTCCACCACATTCGACAGGTCTTCCAAACATTGTGGCAACACACGTTGTATGCAAATTTGGAGAATTGCACTTTTGGCATGACCCATGTTCAATATCTGCGATACATTATTGATGAACGAGGGGGTGCATGTGGACCTATACAAGATCAAGGTCATTCGGGATTGGCTAGCACCAAACACTTTAACAGAGTTCTGCAACTTTCTTGTTCTAGACAATTTCTATTGCAGGTTCGTGTTGGGGTTCTCTAATGTCACTTGGCCTTTGAGTCAAGTCACCAAGGGAGGTGCAAAATCAGAATTCTTTTGGTATGAATTTCAGCAGAAGGAACTCACAAAGTTAAAGAAAGACCTTTTCTCTGCACCAATGCTCACATGTTGGGTGTGGAGCCTGATTATCTTCTTTACTTTGTATCACAACATTGGACCCATGTACCTTAAAAGGGGCGGCAATGCCACCCATAATTAATCGTTGCCATGGGGCATCCAGGGGGGGGCAGCAGTGCTTTTCGGAGCCCCCCCCTAGCGGGTGGTTTCGGGGGCAGCGCCCCCGAAGCTAAAAACATATGTAAAATTGCCTTGTAAAAGTATAGTACTTTCTAGTCAATCTAGGCCATTCATAGGTGGATGATCTGACGATAGAAGTTATGTTTATTTTAGGGTTTTTTTCCCTAAAAGGCAACCCGCTTGTATATATGAGGGTATTGTATTGCGGCTATGTATTGTATGTGTATTCTTAGATCGAGAAACATATAGGGAGACTGTGAGAGAGAATAGAGGATATTACAGCAGATATACTATAGGTTTTGTCTCTTCATTTTTCTAGATAATAGAAAGGAAGGACTGGCTGTTTGGGGTGGACATAGCCCAAACTGGGTGAACCACCCATATCTGTGTCTCTCTGGTTTTATGTGTTTTGTGTGCTTGTATTTTCCGCATATTTTATGTGTTGGATTGCTCTGTAATATATAATTTTCTAACAACTGGTATCCGAGCCGAAGGTCTATTTGGCTGATAAACTCACAACAAAGAAGGGTTCTTGGTTCAAGTGGGAGCAATGGCAGAAGATGGTAAATTTAGGTTCAAGAAATTTAACGACCAAAACTTCCTGTTGTGGAAGATGCAGATGGAAGATTATCTGTATTAGAAAGATATGTACCTACCATTGAGCGGAAAAACAAAGAAGCCGGTGGCCATGACAGACGCGGAATGGAACATTCTCGATAGAAAGGCACTCATAACATTACGGTTGTGCCTTGCAACATCAGTCACCTTCAATGTTTCGAAGGAAACAACAACATAGGGTTTGATTAAGACATTGGCGAAACTATATGAAAAACCCTCAGCCTCAAACAAGGTATTTCTTATGAAACGATTATTTAATATGAAGATGTCGAAAGGTGGATCTGTTGCAGACCATTTAAATGATTTAATACAGTTACCAGTCAATTAAGTTCTGTAGGGGTAAACTTTGATGATGAAGTTAGGGCTCTTTTATTTCTGTGCTCATTGCGAGAAAGCTGGAATGGTTTAGTTATTGCCATTAGTAACTATGTCTCTGGATCTAGTACTTTAAATTTTGATGATGTTGTCGGTGCTATCCTTAGCGAGGAAATGCGACAGAAAAGCTCTGGTGAGACATCGAGTAATGCTTTGAGTGCAGAGTCTAGGGGAAGAAGAATGGAAAGAGGAAAGAGCTCAGGTTATCGCATTAAATCAATGAAAGGTAGATCTAAGTCCAGATCAGGTATAGTGTGCTAGAAATGCGGAAATAGAGGACACCTAAAGAAATATTGTAGATCTTGGAAGGGAAAAGAAGGAGATGCACAACAAGAAAATAATCATGAAGAAAATGTGATAGTTGATGTGTTACAATATGCATTGATTCTTTCTTTCGAAAATGTTACTGATTCTTGGGTTGTAGATTTAGGGGCTTCATTCCATGCCACACCTGATAAGAAATGTTTTCATGACTATGTTCAAGGAGATTTTGAACAATTTCGTTTGGGTGATGATAAACCCTGTAAAATTGTTGGAATGGGTAAAGTTCTTGTAAAACAATAGAATGGAAACCAATGGCTACTATAGGAGGTAAGGCATGTTCCATATCTGAAGAAAAATCTGATTTCAACAAGGCAGTTAGGCAGTGAAGGTTGTGTGACAACTTTCACAGATAAAACTTGGAAGGTCACCAAAGGAGCAATGGTAATAGAAAAAGGTGAAAAGGTTGGTACATTGTATTTATGCAATGGTATTTCTAACTCTGTTAATGCTTTAACTTACAGAGGAAAGGATGCATGATTATGGCATCATAGGCTCGGACACATGAGTGAGAAGGGAATGAAGATTCTTCACTCAAGAAATTTGTTGCCAGGTTTGAACAATGTTGATTTGGATTTATGTGAAAATTACATTTATGGAAAACAAAAGAGAGTCAGATTTCTCAGATTTGGGAAAGAAAATAAGAGCGAAAAATTGGAGCTTGTGCATACAGATGTATGGGGACCTACTCATGTATCATCTCTCGGTGGCTCTCGTTATTATGTTACTTTTATTGATGATACAACTAGAAAAACATGGATTTATTATATTCATAATAAATTTGATGTATTTGATACTTTCAAGAAATGGAAATCTTTGGTTGAGATTGAGATAGGAAAGAAGTTGAAGTGTCTCAAATCAGACAATGGAGGTGAATATTACAGCAAAGAGCTTGATAGGTATTGTTCAGAGCATGGAATTGGCAGAGAGAAGACAGTTCCAAGAACACCACAAGAAAATGGTGTGTCAGAAAGAATGAACAGAACAATCATGGAGCGTGCAAGGTGCATGAGATTGCATGCAGGATTGCCTTTACAATTTTGGGCAGATGTTGTAGATACTATTGTTTATCTAATAAACAGAGGGCCTTCAAGTTCCTTAGATGGTGGTATTCTAGAGGAAGCATGGACATGTAAAAAGGTAAACTACTCTTTTTTAAAGCCTTTTGGCTATGAGGCCTTTGTCTATATTAATAAAGAAAATAGAACAAAGCTTAAGGAAAAATCAAATACATGTACCTTTAATGGATATGGTGTTAATGATTTTGGATATCGCTTATATGATTATGAAAATCACAAAATCATTAGGAGCAGAGATGTAATATTCAATGAAAAGGTCTTGTATAAGAATCAATTGCAGGAAAAGAAGCGGGAAAGAGAAAGAAAGGAATACACGGTTCTTGATGAGATAACTGAAAAAGTAAAGGTGCTTGAAAATAATAATAATAATCAACAACCACAGTATCAACAACCACCACAACAGCAACAGGCACGTCAAAGACCTGAAAGTTGTGTTAGAAGATCTACAAAGATAAGTAGACCCCCTGAACGATACTCTCCTTCATTATATTATTTATTGTTGATGGATTCTGGTGAACCCGAATGTTATGAATAAGAAATGTAGGTTGAAAGCAGGAAGAAGTGGGAGCTAGCCATGGAAGAAGAGATGGACTCCTTAATGCATAACCAGACTTGGGACTTATTCAGGTTGCTTGCAGGTAAAACTGCATTGCATAATAAATGGCTTTACAGGCTGAAGGAAGAAGATAGAGGAAAATAGAGGCACAAAGCTAGACTTGTGGTGAAGAGGTTTGCATGGAAGAAAGGTATTGATTTTGATGAAAAGTTTTCTCCTGTTGTTAAAATGACTTCAATCAGAGCTATTTTAAGTCTTGTAACAGCATAAGATTTACATCTTGAACAATTAGATGTAAAGACAACATTTCTCCATGGAGATCTGGAGGAAGAGATATATATGGAGCAACCAGAAGGATATGAGGTCAAAGGGAAAGAAAAATTAGTGTGCAGGCTAAAGAAGAGCTTGTATGGCTTAAAACAGGCTCCAAGGCAGTGGTATCTAAAATTTGACAAGTTTATGTTTGAACAAGGTTATACTAGATGTCACTCTAATCATTGTGTTTATCTGAAAAGGAAAAATGATGGTAGCTATATTATATTGTTATTGTATGTAGATGACATGCTTATTGCAGGGTCTAACATGCAGGAAATAAATGTGCTCAAAAGAAAATTGGCAAATTCATTTGCAATGAAGGATTTGGGAGCTGCAAAACAAATCCTTGGTATGAGGATAGCTAGAGACAAGAAAAATTGCAAATTAACACTGTCTCAGAATGAGTACATAGAAAAGGTGTTGAAAAGATTTAATATGCAGAATGAAAAACTAGTTAGTACACCTTTTGCTAGCCATTTCAAACTTAGTAAGGAGATGTGCCCCAAGACCCAAGAAGACATGGATTATATGTCTAAAGTTCTATATGCATCAGCAGTTGGAAGCTTAATGTATGCAATGGTCTGCACAAGGCCTGATATTGCACATGCAGTGGGAGTTGTAAGCAGGTACATGAATAATCCAGGAAAAGAACATTGGATGGAAGTAAAATGGATTCTCAGATATTTGAGAGGTACCACAAATCAAGCATTATGCTTTGGTGGTTCAAACATTTCTCTACAGGGATATGTTGATGCAGATATGGCAGGTGACAGAGATAACAGGAGGAGCACTACAAGATATGTATTTATTGTAGGTGGAACAACTGTCAGTTGGGTTTCAAAAATCCAAAGTGTTGTTGCACTTTCAACAACAGAAGCCGAGTATGTTGCTGCTACAGAGGCTAGTAAAGAAATGATTTGGTTACAAAGGTTTATGGATGAATTTGGTAAGAAGCATGATATGGGCACACTATACAGTGATAGCCAAAGTGCTATTCATCTTGCAAAGAACTCAGCATTTCATTCCAGGACTAAACACATACATCTCAAATACCATTTCATACGGTCAGTATTGGAAGATGGAGAGTTGAAGCTGGAAAAGATACACACTAGCCAGAATCCTGCAGATATGCTAACAAAAGTTGTAACCAGGGAGAAACTGAGAATGTGCTCAGTTTCA
Organism: Pinus albicaulis; assembly: GCA_034641835.2. NCBI lineage: Eukaryota > Viridiplantae > Streptophyta > Pinopsida > Pinales > Pinaceae > Pinus > Pinus albicaulis. Next base: position 1,507,797,926 of record CM076584.1, on the reverse strand, counting down.
ATTGGTCTTCAAGGATGACGATGAATATGAGGAACAACCAGGTCCAAAGAGGAGTCATTGTCTAGCAAATGAAGCAGCGGTGGAGTTGCTACAATCAGTCTCCAAGTGGGAGATTGTTGGGTGTGGAGCCTGATTATCTTGTTTACTTTGTATCACAGCATTGGACCCCTGCACCTTAAAAGGGACGGCAATGCCACCCGTAATTAATCGCTACCGTGGGGGGTCCAGGGGTGCTAATAACACTTTTTGGAGCCCCCCCCTGGCGGAGGGTTTCGGGGGCAGCACCCCTGAAGCTAAAAACAGATGTAAAATTGCCTTGTAAAAGTATAGTAATTTCTAGTCAATCTGGGCCATTCATAGGCAGATGATCTGATGGTAGAAGTTAGGTTTATTTTAGGGTTTTTTTCCCTATAAGGAAACCCCCTTGTATATATGAGGGTATTGTATTGCGGCTGTGTATTGTATGTGTATTCTCAAAGCGAAAAACGGATAGGGAGACTATGAGAGAGAATAGAGGATATTACAACGGATCTGCTGTAGGTTTTGTTTCTTCATTTTGTTGGATAATAGAAAGGAAGGACTGGCTGTTCGGGGTGGACGTAACCCAAAATGTGTGAACTACGTATATCTGTGTCTCTCTAGTTTTATTTGTTTTGTGTGCTTGTATTTTCCCCATATTTTATGTGTTGCATTTCTCTGCAATATATAATTTTCTAACATCACATTAACAGACTTGCAACAACTATTTGAGATTGATATAGATGCTTCTGACTATGTTATTCAGGCAGTACTTACTGAATAGGAACATCCAGTTTCATATCACAGTGAGACAATTTCAGACACAATATGAAAGTATCCCACCTGTGACAAATAAATGTATTCCATTGTGCAGGCTTGCTGACAATGTAAGCATCACATTTGGGGGAAGGAAATGACCATTAACATAGATCACTCACCCCTATAGTTCATAAACACACAAGGTAAGTTGTAGAATGATCCCCATATGAAATTTTTCATGAACCTGCAACATTTCCATTTGAACATGAAGTATAATAAGGGTAGCACCAATAATGTTGCAGATTGCCTCAGCCAACTGTCAATCATGGCGCTAACTATTTTGCTGGACTCTTGTGGACACGAGACTTCGAGTTGGGCTCATCTCTACAAAAGTGATCCAGAATTTGATAACACATATAATACACTCCTAAGAGGGTAAGAAAATTCCAAATTTTCACCTCCAAGATGCACTCTTATGCCACCTGGGGCACCTCCATGTTCCATCAAGTGAGTGTGCCAAGAAGATTTGGAAAGCACACTATAGTCTAGTCGTTGGACATTTCAAGATCAAGAAAACAATGGAAGTACTACAGAAGTATTTCTATTAGTCGAAATTTTGACATGATGTCGGAAAGTAAATTGATGATCTTGGAATGTGCATCAGATCCTACACTTCCTGCACCATTTCCAAATCGACCTTCAAGAAGCAAGGATTGTATACTTCGTTGCCTACCCCTAGTCGATCTTGGGTATCCATCTCCATGGATTACATATCAGGACTTCAATCTACCAAGCAAGGCAACGAATGTGTTTTTGTTTTTTTCGATACATTCTCTAAAATCATGATTATGGCGGCCTGTAAGAACAATATCACGACAGAATCCACTACCAAACTCTTCTTTGAATAAGTGTGGGTACACTTTGGGATCCCATAGTCCATTTTCTTAGATTGGGATAGCAGGTTCCTTAATACATTTTAGTGAAGTCATTGGTTGATGTTGGAAACCAAGCTCACTAAGTACACAACTTTCCACCCCCAAACTGATGGCTAAATAGACATCGTCAACAGAATGATCGTACACATTTTGAGCATCTATATTTGAAACAATCCATGCACATGGGATAAAATCCTCCCCTATTTCCAACAAAACTATAATTGGGCTCTCCACAGCTCAACTGACAACAACCCTTTCAAGGTGGGCTTGGGATTCCATCCACTATGTCCCATTGATGCACCATACCATTTGCAACTGGGTGAAAATGTGAAGTTGGGAAACACTTTTTGCCCTTTTTTGACGTTGAAAATTGTAATTTTCTATGTTTTTCAACTTCAACTCCACTAAACTCATATTTTTATCGCAAATTATGCTTTGACATAAAAACAGGAATTGTAGAGAATTGTCTTACCTCCATACCGATATTTTTTTTTTATTTAAATATTGACATATAGAGGGGTAAATTTGTTATTTACTAACTACATATACTTGAAATTTTCAGGCAAACATAAATAGTCACTTTATTATCCTTTACTTTTTTTAGGGAAGGTTATTCATTTTTTGGAAAAAAACCATAGCATCATAATTTGCATATATTGCACTAGTGCACAGACTATTTTTTGGTAATTTTCGGATCAAATCACTATTTTTTATTATTTTTTGAAATGGACGAAGACAAAAAAACAGTGATGTTTCAGTACATTTTATTATCCTTTGATTTTCTTTTCAATGTGATCGTCAATAAGAAAAATGAGAGTACCCTTTTGAAGTAGAAAGGGAGAGGAAGTGCACTATGATTTTTTTAAATTTTTTGGTGTCCTCGTTTGAAAGTTATTGAATTTTCATTCAGTGCAATTTTTTGAACAATGAAATTCCATAGTGACATAGTTTAGTAAAAAATTAATAAAAAATTGAATTTTTTAATGAAACTCCATAAATCTCACATCATCAAAAACTAGATTTAGAGACGAATCTAATGGTACTCGGTCCGACATATAACATTTTGTTTTTGTAGGTGTTCTGTCCCTCCAAAGTTGCAGGTTTCTCAAAACTGCAGAGTTTTCTGAGTTTTTTGTTGACCAGAAACTCTCGGTCGAGAAAAACTCTCGGCCGAGAAATTTTTAAAACTCTCGGCCGAGAGTTTTAAACCAATTTATGCGCGGGAAAACTCCCGGGCAAAAGTTTTAAAAACTCTCGGCCGAGAGTTTGCGGCCGAGAGTTTGCGCAATAAAACTCTCGCCCGAGAGTTTTATTGCGCAATTTCTCGGCCGCAAACTCTCGGCCGAGAGTTTGCGGCCGAGAGTTTTGTGACACAACTCTCGGCCGAGAGTTTTGTGACACAACTCTCGGCCGAGAGTTTTGAAAACTCTCGTCCGAGAAAATACGAAATATTTAAAATCTCTCGGACGAGAGTTTTGAAAACTCTCGGCCGAGAAATTTAGTTGACTTTTTTTCTCGGCCGAGAAATTAAAAAATTCTCCCGAATTCTATCTCATGCCAAAAAGTGTTTCCCAACTTCGCGTTTTCGCCCAACTACTCAAGAAGGTTTGGCTCATGTCCAGTTTGAAGACGACAAGGTGAACAACTTCATTGAGAATATTCAACACATGTTATAACATGTCCATCACATATTGGACATAGCCAATTCTATGTAGAAGCAGCGCAATTATTAGCATCGTGTGCCACAAAAGATCAAGGTGGTTGACAAAGTTTTGCTACATTGTAGAAAGAGCGCCTCGCTAGGCCCCACCGCAAGATTTTCCTGCTTTGATATGGTCCATACACCATCACCAAGGCTGTAGGGGAAAATTCCTTCAAGCTCAGTATTCCACGATTCCTTAGTCTGCACCCAGTGTTCAATGTTGACCACTTTCAACCATACTTTCCACCATTTCTAGACACATTTGACATTGAAAAACAACTCACACCAATAGAGTTAAACCCATAACTCATGGAACAAACCACAACTAATCAGATTATGGAAATACATATCAATAACAACTGCCACGAAAGTATCCAATTATATTGAGTTCTCATAGAAGGAAAACTCCTTCACTAGGGCAAGTGGTTCACTAGGGACCAAATTCAATAGAAATTTCCTCATCTCATGGAGGAACTCTATAAAATGGAGACCATTTCTTCCTAAGGGGGGAGGATTGATCCAAGTGGACATTAGTGGCCACCTGCATATTCCATTAGGGCCCACACCATTGTTTCTTTCAATTTTTTAGTTACTTACTTGTAGCGCAATTTACTATTTTTGGCTATTTTTCGGGTCCTAAAATTCTGGAGCCATGTTGAGGCCCTAAACGAATATTTTTGTGAAAACGAAGATGAAGATTGCTATTTGACCATTTTTTTCCTCTCAAAATTTTTAGTCCTCAGATAGGTATTTCTAACGAGGTATTATACGCGTCAAACAAATGCCGTATGCCAAAGTTACATCCCCGGGACGTTAATGTACTAATTTACCCAAACGGTGCCCACAGTTTTGGTGCTTCATCTCCTAGGGTTATGCTTTGGGATGCCTAGGGTTTTCCATTGTTTCTCAATAATACATAGGCCTTCAAGCCACATTGTAATACAGTTCAGAGGCATGTAGCTTCCAATTTTTTTCTCAAAAATAAGTTAGCATCATCCAAGCTAGTTTAATTTCCAGTATTTCTCTAAATATTTTTCAGTACTTGATATTAATGAAATGATGTGTTATTCGTGCTGGATCTATGTGTTTATATTAATTTATATATTTTATTGCATTCCTCGATATGTCTGGATAAAAGATAGTGCAATTAATATAATTTAAGTGCATTAACTACAGAACATCTATTGAAATATCTATCTATCCACCTTTGCTAGCAACGTTTGTTAGAACAAAACAGTGGAGGAATTCTTTGGGGAGGTCCCACAAATACCTCTATTAGAAAGTGTTTTTTAATTAGAATGAGAAATTTACAATGTGCCACATAAGATATTTCTAGAATGATGTGAATAAAGTGTAGAGTTGATAAACAAAGGGTATAAACATAACCATTTATTTTATTTCCTAAATCCATCCTTCAGGGGCATCTAATAACCTCAAAGCATCACTAGATTCTCATATAAGGAAGGTTTTTTCACCATCAAAGATGATAACCCTAGGGAATCAATTATTTAAACTCATGTTTTTAACATCATAAATGTTTTAAACCATGTGAGTTTCACAATGTGTGCATTTAACTAAAAATAAATATTTTTGTAGGTACTCAAAATACTAACACATTGATTAATTACTAAGCATGCTCGTTAATTCTTTATTTAAAAATTCATAGTTACATCCCAAAATATTCCTAAGATGAAGACAAATAATATTAAGAAAAAATAAATTCATATACTATAATATGACTAATTTCTAAACATCACAACATCATTTAAAACCTTTCACATTAGTCTCAAAAAAATCTATGGAAAAAAATTGAAAAGTATTAATAAGTATGGAGAGATTATTTTCTGTCTTGAAAAAAAAAATATGAGACCCAATAATGATATTAATAAACTCATAAAAAAGTAATAGTTTCAATACATTTCAATAAAATTCACACTATATACCAAAATTTCCCTTGCACAAGAAACACAAGTTATCAAGCATAGGGAAAATGGCTATCTCTTTCTTTTGGAAGGTCATTGTAAATAAAACAGTAAATAAAAAGTACTCGTCAAGCATAATAATATAAATGAATATAATTTTCCATTAATTGTATTTAATACCCCCTTGATCATCATTCTAACCTTTAAAACCTTCAAATTTAACAAAAATGATGCACTAGACACGAATTTTTTGTGAAGGAAAATAGCAACTAGAAAGTGTGCTTGTTGATTTAACAAAAAAAAACCTAGTAATGAAGTTAATATTATCCTTCATTAAAAAAATAAAAAACATCCTAATAAACTAAAAACTTTGAATTTGAATTGAACCATTGTATTTCCACACACATTGCAAACTAATTCATGATAACAACAATCACACCCACTAACATCTATAATGGAATGTTATTATAATAATTAATGCAAATATATTCTTTTATTAAAGATAAATGAATTCATAAGTAAAGAAAAAGAGAAATGCACTTAAATTTTCAGCAATTCGGCTCCAAGGCTACTAACCAGGTGTGAGCAATATTTCTCTCCATCGTAAGTAAATTCTCTATAGATGCCACACCATGTTGGGCTATAAGATTAGTATGAAAAATAATATTTGTTCAATTTTTTCAGGTCACTTTTTCCTTTACCAAAATCATGATCCAAGAAATCCACTATTGAGTTATAAACTCTTAGTATTTTGTTTTACTACTCCATATAATACCAGAAGAAACCCCTTAGTTTTTTTTCAATTCCTCAAGTTTCAATTCCTCAAGAATGCTTTCCAGCTCTATGAAAAATGCTTTCCAACTTTGTGATCTTTAATTTATATAGTAAGAATCAAAGTTATTATTTACTTGTATATTTCATTTGTGATAGTATATTTCTCTTTAGACAACCAATTATGGATTCTTGGAAAATGTAAAAGATACAACAATATAGAAGGATACAAGGAAATGTCTTCCTATATATTCTTCGTGTCTATTGTTAAACTACAATTTTTTTTTATATATTCATGGTTTATATAAGAGCTAAGTTGATTTTTCTTCATAAATTTTTCTTTTTTCTTTAATTTTTTTTTTTTTTCTAACTCTTTGATGGTAAAGATTTAACCTCAATGGAATATTTTAGAATATTCTTAAATATTGAGATTTGTCTCCAAAATAGCTATGTTTTTTTCCCCTGTTATTTAAATTTATTAATTAAAAAAAGGTGATATACAATGAGTTATGAATTTTGGGGCATTTGGTATGAATAAATGATGGTATTGGCCTAAGATATTGTTAAAAGCCTATTTAAGAGTTAAGAATATCCATGATAAAGTGGAGTTATAATTTATTTAATTCCAATGATTATTTAAATCTTTGCAATGTTAGATGTATCATCACATAAAGTGATACCTATTGGCATTGACCAAGCATTTAATTGTGGTTGTGCTAATTATATAGAAGTTAATATATGGTTGTGTCAATCCATTTTCACCATATTCTTTTTATGCCATAAGGCATCTTTATTTGAAAACAACTCTCTTAACTGATACTCTACACAGTTTGTGACTGCTGGATTTTGTGTTACATGATTCAAACATTATCAGCCGTCCCATGTGAATTTTTTTTTCAGAGTAAGTTTTGGTTACTTAGGATTTCGACAGCCATATCACTCTCTCGACCCTGGCGGCGATGAAGAAACCAACCCTGAAGACATCGATGTGAATTCCTTGCATTATATCCATTGGTTTTCTTGCTTAGATCTTCCCTGCTAAAGAAACCAGGCCAATCCCTGCCCTGGTGAAAGATCTGGATCACAAAGAATTATGTGTGTCGAGAGAGGCAACAATTTCTCTCACGAAGTTTGCCTGCACAAAACATTATTTAAAAACAGAGTGTTCCAGGGCTACTCTTGAGTATTCCTCAAGTGCTCCACAGCTGGTCCAGCTTGTATAATTTTGAGAAGAGTTGGCTCAGATTCCTGCTCTGATACTTTTGTGTTAACTTGATCTACATGTAGGTGACAGTGAAGCTCTTGTGAAAGCAGAGGCATTGGCAGTCCTTAAATGGGCATCGAAGCAGATTAATCTCATTCATCATCCAGAGGCCAAAAGCCGTCTTGAACTCTACCAGTCCAGAGGACATCTTCCTACCAGTCCAGAGGAAATGAGCACTTATTTGAGCCACCAGAAATTTGGGGAAAATTCTTTGCTTGCTCTTCATGCTCTTCAGGGTGATGTTTTACTCTGTATATATGTTAAAATACAGATTTATTTGTGTTCAACTCAACCACATGAGCTATTATGATTTTTGATTTATTTGTGTTCAATTAAGCCCCATGAGCCATTATTCTTTTCGATCCACTTGTATCAAATATTTCCTTTTAAGGTTATGTAACCCACTCACATCCTTTTTTTTAATGTACAATAATGATGTTGCTCTTCACTGTATCTTTTTAATTTTTTTTATTTTTAATATTGTTGAGTTACTGTAGTGGAATATAAAGCTTATCACTGTGGCTGATTATTAATTTATTTTTATACCCTGAGGACATTGATGTGAAATTTTGTTGGTTAGGGTAAGTTTTGTTTAGTTAGGATTTTGGCCTCCATATCGCTTTCTCTCGACCCTGGAAAGGATGAAGAAACTGACCCTTAAGACATGGATGAAGCTTTTTCATTTCCTCCCTTCCACCAGATTTACAGACCTTCATCCAAAGGTACAATAGCGTTGGCAATCACTCTGAGTGTAGGGCTTTCGTTGTTTTCGGTTGGGTTCCTCAATCGCAAAACCCCATGTCACCGTAATTCATTTGAGTTTTAATGGTTTTTAGGGGGAAATATGCCAAGGAATTAGCAAGGCCAAAAATATCTTTGAAATCTTCATCCTAAACTGTAAGTTCTTAAGAAGCTTGCCTCCAGAAATTGGGCAGGCAGTGTAGTTGGCCAGAGTAGATGAAAGCAATAAGAGGTTATCTGTTGAATTCCCTGCTGAAATTGGAAATTTGGGCATGCTGAACAGCTTGCTTTTGCAACATAACGTGCTGTCTGACCCTCTACATCAAACATTAGGGCTCTGCAGGGCTCTTGCTAAAATAAATCTTACTGGAAATACACTGAACAGTACTATTCCGACATCGTTGGCATCCATACAAGTCCTCCATTCTCTGAACCTCTCCAACAATCATCTAAGTGGTCAGATTCCAACGAGCATTTCTTCATTTAAGCTTAGATTGCTTTATTTTTCCAACAATTAGTTGACAGGACCTGTGCCAGTGCAACTGATTTACCTCACAGGAAATCATAGCTTTTGTGGAAACCCCGGGCTATATGCAAACAAGGTCAGTTCAAATTTCCTCAAGCCATTTCCTTCTTCTTCAAGAAGAATATTCCATATAAAACTTATAATTGTGTGTATTTTTGTTTCATTTGCACTCTTAATTCTTGTTATCAGATGCCTTTTGTATAGAATCCTTGATCGAGATAGTATCTGAGCCCTATCTTGGGATATGAAATCCTTTTTCAAAGTGAACTTCAGTGACAAAGACATTCTCCATTGCTTGATGGAAGAGAACGTGATTGGCAGTGGGGATCTGGAAAGGTATACTGTAGAGAAACTCTTGACCAACAGCAATGCCACCATGGTTAACCACAACAAAGAGGCACTCAAATATCGACAATTCAAGATGGAGGTTGAAACCTTAGGTTCTATCAGACATAAAAATATATTGAAACTCTATTGCTACATTTCTAGCACATATCCACGCCTCCTTGTATACAAATAGATGAAGACTGCGAGTTTGTGGAACAAACTGCATCACACAACCGGTCCAACATTGGATTGGAAGACACATTATAAAATAACGCTTGGAATAACTCATGGATTGGCTTGTTTCCATAATAACTATGTTCCTGCTATTTTTCACAGAGATGTCAAATCCATTAATATATTGCATCTTGTCATGCCTGAAGGTGATTATTTGAAACGGATGCCGAGGAGGGTGCCATCACTCGGTGGTATAAGTGTACACCCTCTTACTGTGTACACCCTATTACATGCCTTCCTTTATTCCCATGGAGAATTTGAAAGTTTTAGAAGTGGAAGGAAAGAAATTAAGAGTATTGTGGGAATGAGATTATCAGGTAAGTTAATTTTTTCTTTCCTCCATTGTTCCATTTCTTTTCTCACCAAAAATCATCATAATATATTTTCTTATGGTTGAAACGAACATTGAAGGTGCCTCACCAATTGTCAGAGTTGATTATCAGCGCTCCCCTTTCTCGCTTTCCCAATTCCATAATGTAGTTGAAGGACATCAAAAATATTGAAATACGACATGCACTCGATGAATTACTTAGTCTTAAGAAACTGTACAAAAATAATCTCGCTTCCTGATTCATTGGGAAATCTAGCAAACCTCTAGGAAATAGATTTTACAAATGCTTCCAGTTTTCATATGCTTCCAAATTATTTTCGGAAACTAGTTGGATTGAAATACCTATATTTCTGAGATGTTTCTCAAAATTTTCCATTTGAAATGAAGCATTTGGAAATATTAACACCCTAAAAATTTTATATTTTAAAGGTTTTAGAAATGTGAAGAAATTGCCTCCCAAAATGGCACATCAGCAGTTCCTGTTCAAATTAGATGTGTCTGGAATGATGTTAAATGGATTTCCTGCAAAAAGTGTTTGAAAATTGTCCAAGATGGAATATTTTGAATTAGGAGGGGATCGTTTCTTGGAAATGCTTCCACCTTTGATTGTTCATCTCAGGAGCTTGAAAATTTTGTTGCTTTTCGATTGCCCAGAATTTAAATTCTTTCCTAATTCTTTTCGACTCTTTAGTTGGTTGGAATATTTAACAGAAAATAATTTCCCGGAGTTGAAATGTTTTCTGGATTCCTTTGTTATTCTAACTCAATTGGAAAATTTGACGATTGAGGATTTCCCAGGGTTGAAATACCTATCCGATTCCTTTGGATTGTTGACTCGGTTGATAGATTTGAGGATAAGGAGATTTGGAATAGAATACTTACCTAAAAATATGAACAATCTTGAAGTTTTAGAGGTAGAAGGGTCTCCACTGCGTGAGATGCCATTTAGAAGTGTTGAAGGAGAAACAAAAACAGAGTTAAACATATTGAAAAAATGTATGTTTCATGGAGGTATCTTCCATAACCTTGAAGGCATATTCCCTAACCTTTTTTGGGTGCAATAATGGTATAGGGTGTATTAATGGAACAACAATTAAATGTCAATTTGGGGATCGTGGAGTTAGAGAAATAAAACTGCAAATGTCAGAGAGAGTCTGGTGGCCTGCCAAAGAAAACCCTAATTTGTCTGAAAATTGATCATGCCTTAAACTCTTGCACTAGTCAAGACTCCCTATTCTATTCCTGCACTCGAAAGCATTCGCTAGAAATGAAAGCCTAATTTGGGAAAACACAAATCTTGTAGTTATACTGAAAGAAAACCCTATTTAACAGGCGCACTATCATTGGTAATTGAAAGACAAATATTAGTTATGGAAAACTAAGAGGAAAAACTTAATTGTTAGGAATCTAGACTCAACCTCTTTGATAAACCATAATCAATCTCCAAAATAAACCACCAATACGGTCACAAATCTGCATTCAATCACATTTCCATTAATTTTGTATAAAATATGTTTAAATTAATCTAAGTGTAATGTGATAATTGTACAAGCCAAGCACCACATACGATATTTCTATTTAGATATGGTAGTACTCCATTCAAACTTTCACACAAAATCCGACTGTCATCAACAAATGAATTCTAAAAATGATTACTTCATGAGAAAAGAAACAAAGAAGATTTTTCAACCTTAAAATCGTAACTCTCTTTCATTCATCTAAAGAAGTTATAGGTTTATGATTCAATATCAGTATTCTTGTCATGAAATTTGAGCATGCGGAACATCCTGCTTTTGTAGGATAACGTGATCTCTAGCCCTATGCCTCGAACATTAGGGCTCTATGGGTCTCTTGCTAAAATAAATCTTGCAGGAAATACATTGAAAAATACTATCCCTGCATCATTTGGATCCATACATGTCTTCAATTTTCTAAACCTCTCCAACAATTAGCTAAGTGGTCAGATTCCAACAAGCTTTTCTTAATTGAATCACAACTTGCTTGATTTTTCCAAGAATGAGTTGACATGGCCTATGCTAGCGGAACTGATTTACCTGGTATAAAACCATAACTTTTCTAGAAACCCTGGGCTATGTGCAAACAAAGTGAGTTCATATTTCCTGAAGCTATGCCCTTCTTATTCCAGAAGAGGATTCCATATGAAACTTATCATTGTGTGTACCGTCATTGCAGCTGCACTCTTAATTCTTGTTATCATCTGCCTTTCATATAGAATTCTTGATCGAGATAGTATGGAAGGCATATCTTCGGATACGAAATCCTTTTACAATCTCAACTTCATTGAAAATGACATTCTACATTTCTTGATGGAAGAGAACGTGATTGGCAGTGCAGGATATAGAAAGGTATACAGAGGAGAGTTAAGGGATGGATAAGTTATTGATGTAAAGCAGCTCTAGACCAACAACAATACCACCATGCTTAAACACAGTAAAGAGGCACTCAAATATCAACAATTCAAGATGGAGGTTGAAACCTTGGGCTCTATCAGACATAAAAATATAGTGAAACTCTACTGCTGCATTTCTAGCACAGATTCACACCTCCTTGTATACGAATATATGAAGAATGGAAGTTTGTGGGACAGACTGCATCAGGCAACCGGTCCAATATTGGATTGGTAGACATGCTATACAATAGCATTTGGAATAGCTCATGGATTGGCTTATTTTCACAATGACTGTGTTCCTGCTATTCTTCATAGAAATGTCAAATCTAGTAATATACTATTAGATGAAGATTACGAGCCAGGCTTAGCTGATTTCAAGTTGCAAAAATACGTCAATCTTTTGGAAGGGGGACTCTATAATTATTATGGCTGGCACTCATGGCTAAATTTCTCTAGGTAATCCATCTTTCATACTTTGTAAAAGGGTTGAACATAGTAATGTTT